>JAKWJA010001764.1:0-33623 GCA_027704765.1 Solanum habrochaites | reverse complement strand
TTCTCAGTTTAATTTTTTTGCTTCTCATCCAACATATCCTTTTGCTCTCAAACTCTTTTTCATTTATTTTGTTTTGGTTTCTCAATCAAAACATCCTTGGATCAGAGCCATTTTTTTACGCGTACGAGAAAAAACAATTCTAGAGTCGCAAGAAAATTACCAAACCATAGCTTAATGGCAGTACCCAACCTCGAACCACTAAATCCCTCACCAATACCATAGACTTAATGCGTAACCTCGAACACTAAATCCTAACATTCCCAATTTTAAAGGGATGAATTTCATTTTTGTGACTCAGATGATAAGAACTCTCTCAAGTCTTTTAAGTGTTATGGGACTTGATGGGATTTGTGATTTGCAGATTCGAAGAAGGGGCCACATATAACGACTACGGGAGATACGCAAGAAATACTCAAAATTTTGTCCTCATTCAACCGCACTTCATGACTGATACCTTTCCCCGAATTGTAGCATCAGAGTCTTCTCACGAAGCTTGGGAAATTCTTCAACAAAACATGAGTATATAGGAAGTAAAAAGGTATTTTTTTGTAAAATTACAACTTTGTGCCATGAATTTTGAAACTAATATACTGATAAAAGTAATGAATATGTTCAAGATCTATGTCCTAGAGTTTTTTCCATTGTAAATTTTAATGAGTTTCGTAAGGGGATAGACAGTAGTGATTAAATTGGTGGGTTGTGAACAGGTCTTGATATCTTAACAAATAATTGAGTTTGTGATTGCTGCTATGTGTGCTAACCAGATTACTCTTCGGGTTTATTCATTTGCATGACTCTCATGGTTCCTTTCATTATCTCGGACATAGGAATAGTGTCTCATGAAAAATTAATAAAGTCATTTCTAGTGTGCAAGAGGAGTAATCTTATCCTTCTCCAAATTTTTCCAGGGAGTAGAAAAGAGGCAAGATTTTTTGACCGGGGTAAAGGCAGTCAATCAGTGACGCCCATCATCCAAGAATAACTTTCAAGTGGCCAGTATTGCAACAAATTTTTGTATGTGGAACCATGTATTTTGGACTAAATCAAAAATTGACAATAGAACAAACAAATTTCTCTTAAGAACACAAGAAGAAAGTAAGATATTTCATGGTCTCATTATCATCACGACATTAGTAATAATGTTTTGGTTCATTTGATAGGAATGCTCGATTCATCTAATATGGCAATAGGTCTTTTATTAGAGACCCCTCTCTATGTCACAAAAGAGTTAGGTTTTGAATTTGTGATGACAATAAAGTTTGCGTTAAAGGTCAAAGGACCCTATACATCAGATATGCAGGGCAATGTAAAATTCTTTGAATGTGCAACTTTTCCTAGTTTGGGCACATAATTTTGCTGACTGTTTCGATAACTTGATTTAGTTGGTGTACTCTTTCTGTTTTGGTTTTAAAGTTAGTTCATTTTGTTGTCAGGAGTATTATGTCTGTCAAACTATAGAAGTGGCCTATGTGGACCGCAAATAACATGTTCCCCCCTTATTTTTCAAGTGTGGAAAAAAATGCCTTCGTTGCTAAGAAAGTATTAATGAATCACAATAATTCATTTTCGCTATGACCTTTGAACACGTAATAACTGAAATTATGACTAGGAAAGATATGGTAGGTGGTTTTACTGAAGTGGGTGATGTGTTGTCACGAACTTATTTTAGAGCACCACAGACCATGACCCCAGCGTCGTTAACCTCTCATAGGTCGCCACAAGCCTACGTTAACGTCCATTCTTACTTCATCTAGGTTTAATTTTAGCGAAAAAATTGAAATTTTTTGTTTTCTTATTAATGCTAAACATTTTAACATAACATCATCATCCGCGATCACATCACATCTAATAGAGAGGTTATCAAGGAAAGAAAACATTCAACTCAAACAAAATGTCATTAATGTTATTATTGCCAAAACGGCACCAATACAAAGTCTGAAATGAAAGTGAGGAAAGGAAACACTAGTGGAGACATGCTCCACTACTTATGGAATACACATAATCTAGATATAACGGTAGATATCTCGAAAGCATGAGGGCCTACCATGTAGCGGTATGACTGCTCCACCACTCGGATATCTGCACACGTCAACCTGTATCACTGCGTCCACCTGTGGCCTGCACATAAATGGTAAGAAATTGTATTGGATAGTCACACACGTGTACTAATAATATAATGCAAGCAACACTAGGACATTCATGAGGAACATACTCTTTCCCCTAACAACAAGATTATGGATAGTAAAGTCAGTGGACTTGCCAAATTGGGATTAGGAAAGTTAGTGAACTTTCCATTTTTGGATTAGGAAAGTGAGTGAGGTTTTCAAATTTGGATTGGGAAAGTCATGCCATTAGAGAAACATGCATCATCATACTTATTATATTGCACACCACACATAACATCTTATACATAGAACATAACATATTTCATATAGCACATAACATCTTTCATATCATTCATTCATAGGCCATGAGACCTTGAAATTATGGACTTGACATTAAGACTTCCCAAAATAAGGGCTAAACATATGGGACCTCAACTAGGGAGCCTTCCTTAATAAACATAGAGTATACTTCATTCATTTATACGTACTTCATTTCATTTCTTTCATAGGATAGTTTAAACACAAGCTATACCTAGGATATAGTTTAATACTTTCATCGGGTACACTCTGCAATGATCAAGAATGACCTGTGCAATGTCATTTGTTTCATTATGTTAATCATTTGAGGCAGGCCTCGTTCATTCATTGGGTACTTTAACTTTAAATGACATAGATCATGTTAGCATCATGAAATCCAGTGTCTCCCCCACACCGAATAAAGGTGCACTCACCAGTCCAAGTGATCCAAAACATGCTAGGGTACATGGGAATTGAACCCCCCCCCCATCTTCATATATTGGCAGTATGTTCGACGACTATGATATATAAACAATAACCATACTCCATCATGCCGTACAGTCCTCCTAACACATGCGACTTACTTGAACCTCCGCCACAATATCCCAAAATAAGGCATCACCACTCATAGCTAGTCTATTCGGATGCTCAATATAAATGTTTCCATTACATTCACACATATGTCATAGAAGTTGGCTTCTAGTATGAGGACATCATAGGCCAATATATTATTTCTCATCTCAACCTTATATTAAGGTTTTAATCTCATACGTTCTTCGAGTATTCATAGAGACTGGTCTCTATCATTAACTTTACACTCTCATAGTGTACAGTTGGTAACATTTAATTAGGCTTCAATGTGTGAAAGTCTCTCTTTTACATTATGGGCCGTCATATCATGTTTGTTACCCCCACAATCATTAGATTACACATTTTTTGGCTCTTCATAATTACTCACCCCCCTTTTTGGGGGGGGGGGGGGCATGAATGTTTCATTTCATCATATGACAATGCCACTTGGCCATTTTAAGTGTGTATTAAACTTACTTAACAACCCTTCTAGGTTTTCCATCATTCATTGTTCATATTATCAGTGTCATTACCTTTACTTACATCTTATGGTTTCACTTACTACTAAGTTTTCTGAGTGCTAGACTGATGGGATCTTAATTGCTAGACTTATGGGTCTATACATACAAGCCCTGGAGCTCCAATCATAAATTCATATAACTGATCTATCTTCCTAATACTTCCTAAACTTATGTGTACAGACTAATGCATCTTTATATGTATGGCAAGACTCTCGTACGCCGATCTATGTAGAATATTATGCTTGAACATTTAAATTCCATATGACTTATTTATCAATATGAAATTTTCGGAAAGGGCACCCGGTTTCGAATCCCGTGGACAAGCTATTATTTTTTTATTTTTTTTATTGTTGGTCACCCACACAATACAACCTCGGTTGGGGACCTCAATCAAGCCCCAATTCCCTTCATTTTCATTTAATTTCTTTCATTAAATTTTTCCTTGGCTCTTTTCATTCCGAGGGTTTGTAAATTATGAACCCCCACAACCCTTTTAAGGTATAATTTCATTTTACATGACTTTTTCAGTTGACCATGCAGGTTGTGGGATCGCACCCCCACACCTCACTTTAATTTTCCTTTTAGTAATTCTTCTGTACAAAACCTAGAGGTCGTGGGTTCGAGTTCCCACGCCTCACACTTATTTTATTTTTCATTTTTCCTTAGATTGACTAAGATGTTATGTGGGTTCAAATCCATCTCTTTAATTTCTTATTTCATATTTTATTTCAGCCCAGGAGCATGGTTTGATTCCCCCTAAATAACCAATTCTTTGTTCGGTTCTTTATTTCCACAAACTTTTAACGTGGTAAGGTCACGGGTTTCGACCCTCAATCACCTCACTTGTTTTTTTCTTTACTTTCATGAAATTTTAAACACTTAAATTGGCAAAAGTAATCACCAGGTGCTGGGAATTTAATTGAATTTTCACAGCTTCTTTTCCTGGGTCCTTACACGTTAGTTTCTTAGAGGAATTTCATAGTACATTTAGAACTTTTAGGTGCATTTTCTGGATTCGTTTAGGCAAGAGTGTATCACCTCAAATCAGCCACATTTCTTCATATGAGCATCACAATTTACATAAACCTGGTGTACATGAAATAAAATGAACAACATGCCATTTGCAATTCCTAAAAATGACTCAATAGCCACGGCAACACCCTAAACTACCTGCACGTAGTTATTTCATAAAAACATCAACATAAGTGACATTATTCCAAACATACCATGATAAACACATAAGCATCACACAAACCTGTTAATAATATCCCTAGTTTTTCTTTCATGCAAACAAACGCCAACATGTTATTCACTGGGAAGTCTAAGTGACAGGCATCAAGGGGAACCAACCCTATTTTTCGGGATGGACGGAATATACTTAAAACTTAATGGTCTCTTGTGAAAGAAGACCAAGAGAGAAATAAAACCATACTTATATACAGTTGCAAACTTTGAAGTTGCTTACCAACATTCTCACAACACTCACGGTCCAAATCCAAGTTTTCGAAATCACACTTTTCATCGGAACTCTCCTTCCTTTTCCTAACGTTTTTGATTAGTTTTTTTGTTCAAAAATTTTCGTTGTGAGTTCTTCAAGTGTGAAGAAATTTGGTTTATATTATGTTCTTTTATGTTATTTCACAAAGAGAATGTGAATGAGAATTGGTTTGATCATGAAAGTAAGACATAGATGTGAGAGGAGAGTGTTATTTTAGGCTTAGGAGTATAGTTTAGGACTAGTCAAATAGGGGTTTAGTTAAATATTAAAAAATTTGATTTCAAAGTTCAATTTACATAGCAATAAATCTATAGATTTAATGATTACAAAATTTACACTTAAATAAAAAATAATTTAAATCATCGCTGCAACTCTAGGTGCGACCCGGTGGAGAAAGCCTTCCACTCTAAGAGCCCAATTTTCCGCCCCCTCTCCCAAAATGACCCTCCAACCTAATTATTAATAATTAATTATATATTTGTACGTTATTACTATAGTACCCTTAGCCTGGAAAAGATCATGTTACCCCTAAACCCTCCAAACATACAATTTCCCTTTTTAAGCACGGTAAAGACTCCATCCCACCCATAAATATTCAATATCGAGGCCATACATAATAGACCCAACCTTTCCGAGCTCAAATAACAACCCCAATTAGTTGTCCTTGGCTGTCGAAGTGTACAGAGTTTGTGTTCTACAACCGCCAATCCCGCGGACCCAGTCGATCGTAGGCATTCTCAAGACACATAAGCATTATTTAACATTGTTCATTATTAGGTTGTTCATTATCGGGGGCAATCCCACCACCCCACCCTTCAGGAAACTTCATCCCACAAATGACACTAAACTATTTCACTACGCCAGTCAGATCATAAGTATAGTGGTAGGGCTACTGCTACACATAAGCAATACACAAAGAATACGTGGAGAATAGGAACTTATACTAAAGGTAAAACTCTAACCTCAAAATTTTGAAAATGATGTGCTGTTAGCGGGATCTCATAATCGTTCGTCGCCCCTCCCATTGTAGCAACAGTCTTCTCAACCAAGATGATTCTCTACATACCTTTCATTGTGGCAATCTGTTCCCTGTGTTTCCTCCGACCGCTTGAACTGTCTGTCCAAAATCTCAACAGGTACCCCGTAACCGCCTCCTCATAGGACAATTTTTAATCAACCAACCCCCAGTCCTTCCACAGTAGAATCGATGTTATCACGCGGGGGGAGGGGCGCTGTGCCTAGCAGCGAGCTGTCTGCGTGCTTAACATATGAGACATGCGGGATGATATCCGACGCGGAGTCTGTCCGGCAAGAGACTCCTGCCTGGCACCTCTCTGGCTGCGTCGCGGGGTGCGACCCCTGTCGGAGGGAGCTGCGCGGACGGTGGCGTGGCCGAAGTCGCGCGCGTGCTGAGCCTCGCACCGTGTGGCGTGCGACTCGCGCCGTGGAGGCGGGGTCTTGCGCACAGAGTCTATCAGCAGGTCTGTCTTTCCGTGAAGGTCGCCGGGGCGGGAGGTCCACCCCTTTCTCCCAAGCACTCTTTAGGAGGATTCTCATAGGCCCACATACCTCGTACTCCCTTCCCCTTCTTGCCAAACTCCATCACCCAATCATCGGTATAATTTCAAATGCCATGGTCATCAACATCAAACTCTAAAAGGGGTCATTTCTAATTGTCTGCATAGAATTTGGCTACTCTAAGCAGTAATCAACCTGTCCCTAATCATCCTTACCTTCTCTAGGCCTCATTACGATCTATTGATCAAGCACCTCTTGATACTCACAAACCTCGGATACTGCAGCCCCAACTCCCTTGCTAGGCCTACAGCTCCTACCAGACATGACTCCAAACTGGGTGTGTTGCCATCCCACAATGGCCCGTGGCTGAGTGATCTGTGTCGTATTATTGATCTACGTAACTTTATCTGATCATGAGGTGAGCAGATCTGTCTTGTCCTGAATCTTTGCTGCGTCTAGTCTCCCAACTAACCCTTGAACTTCATCAACAAGCCAGACTCTGCCCATATCTTCTCAACATTTTGAGTCTACTCGTTGTTCCCCACTTAGACTCCGCGCGTTGTAGAAGCGCCGGCTGTCTAGGGAGGTGTCGAGGTCGAGCTTACTCCTGAGGCGATAGTTAGACTGTCAGAGTTTTTCTGCATGCGCTTCTAAGATCTTCTGGGAAGGACCGCTTCAGATAGTAATAGTGAAGTGAACCGAGCGTCGCGCTCCTATTTGGATCAATGTAGGCTAATATGGAATACCGACTGTGCCCGATCTCAATTTCTCAAGTTAGACTTGCGTTTCCTCTAATCCCTCTCTCCGTGGCGGCTCTATATAGTAGACTTCATAGTGATAGAAGTGGGTATTCCATCATAGGTCAATTAAACCACGGTCCCCACTACCCCCATCTTTGAGCTTCATAACTGCCTCCTAGTCCTTAAGAAGACCACACTGAAGTGCCATATTAATGCCCCCTCATTTCCTCGTGTTGAACCCCAATAACTCTGAGTAAGACCGCGAGGCTGAAGAATGTTCCTGCCTTAACCGTTTGACAATTAAGACACTTGGACACCAAATTCTGCAATGTCCTTCTCATGCCATCCCACCAATACATCGTTTGATATCATGATACATCTTGCGTATGAACCTTGATGTATGGCCTTTATATCTAGGAACATGGGTCTCCTGCAATGATCCTGCTCCGCAAATCAATCCACCTGTTGGGTACATACAGCCTGTCCTTTGTACCTACGTATGCCATCATCTCACTCCCCAAAAGGTCAAAAAGACGTGATTCTCTTAACCAACACTGAGTCCTTCACTCCATCAACACAGGATCAAAATCTGACCCTCCTTGCTTTGAATTCTAAGGATGATTCGACATATAAGATGACCTGGAAACATCCGTCACTAGTAAGTCAACCTATTGCACACCCGGATCTAGCCAGTCTTATGGTATATCTTTCGACATCATCACCAAATGCCTTATTCCCATCCTCAAACGTTGTTGTAAACTACTTCCATGATCTCCTAGCTCACTCTCAACTAGTAACAACATAGCTTCACCGCATCATAGTGAACATTCATATTCATATCCTTCAACACGCTCCCACCATACTCTCCGCTGACGTAGATACAACTCCTCTTTGTATAAACTTATTGGAGACTCTTGTGGTTCACTAAACACATCCACCTGCACTACATACAAGTGTTCCTCCACAATTTTAGTTGCAACCACGCACAGCTGTCTACTCCAGGTCATGAGTGGATATTCTTTCATGAACCGTCCGTTTTCGCTGGACAGCATAAGTTAATCACCTTACCAGACTGTCAGAAGAACCAACCCAAACCACCCTAGATCCTCAAAATACTAGTGTAATTCTCACCACCCCTAGGCAAAGTACGCATCGGGATTTGAAGTGAGTCTATCCTTCCTTAGAGCTCCAGGAAACGCCCTCACAAGAATCCGTCCATTCAAATTGTTCTGTCTTCTTATTCAAAGCTCTCTAGTGAGTAGAAATCGGAAAAAACCAAACCCTCCACAGAACATGGCGATAATAACCAACCAATCCGAAGAAAAAAGGATATGGTATATGTGGGAGTAAGAGGTTTATGGGCCGTTTCGTGACAACTTTAGTTCTTCCTGGGATCTACCCAACACATTCGTCGGACACAATATGACCCGGATGAAGTCCACGTAATCTATTCCAGCATCACTTTTGGCTGAAGTTAGAAAAACACTGAGTTATGAGATCCATAAATGCAGCAGTTCATTTCGTGATACAAGTGACATAATAAAAACTCATAGTGGACCCACTAACGAAATGGTGTCTTTGAGATTATCTCGACTCCCTAACACTAGTTGATGTGTACCCCTGAACGAAGATTCAATCTTCGAGAATAATATAGACTCTTAGAATTGGTTGAAACACGTCATCATTCTGGGAAATGGATATGTTGTTCTGATAGTGACTTTGTTGCGCATGCAATAATTCATACGAGACATTCTACAGGGTTCCATCTTTCTTTTTTTCACAGACAATCACTGGAGCGCCCCCCAAAGGTATATGCTCGGCTGAATGAAACCCTTAATCTGTGCATATCTTTTTTATCTTTTACCGTAACATGGCCGCTTCAAACTCTTTGAGTTTATCTGAGCCATTCTGTAAGGAGGAAATTGAAATTAGTATTGTATCGTTTCTTAAGTCGTATACCAAGTCAATCTCTCGACGAAGCAAACCAGCAAATCATCAGACTATACATCTTGGAACTCATATCACTAACAGGATGATTCGAGAAGAATGGTACATGATCTACATTACTAACACTTAAAAGATGACAACATTAACCCATATGGACAATCATTTTTATTGGAGTTAAGGTTCAAATCAGGGATCGGATGACTCCAAGTTGTACCACTCCGCAGTCTATCTCTTTTTTCTGAGGGAAAACAAAATCTCACACCCATGTAGTACTGACAATCCATGCCGAGAATAACAACTATGAATCCGCAGTCCAAATGTTGCCAACAAATAACCTCAAAATCATGGCATTGGGAACGGCAAATCATTCAGCGCACTAGTCTATACCAACATACAATATTGGCAATCCTTGTATACTCTAACAGTTCTTCATTTTCTCTTAGGTGTATGTTTTGGTTTTTTTTTCTACCCACTAGATCCATGCAGAACTTCATTCAATATTTAAAGGAATACCAGCCAAAAGCGGTTACAAACAACTGAAAGTGTAGACCCATAGAAATCCAGTAAGCACAAACAGAACTTGGAATGCCTTGCAAAGCATACCTATTACCACTTCATTGGACACCTCCTGCTCCTCCCCTTCCCTTAAGGAATATACTATTAGTCCTAAAGGAGGAAGGATCGGCTACTGCTGCATCCTGTGGATTGGCCTATGATGAGCATTCCCTTAAAAGCCTGACCTCTTTTATGTGGTAGCTCCTTACCATGTGACACGCTCTTACTCAACCAAGCGGCATAGTTCCCTGTCTGAACTCTCTCCACTGAACACACAACATATCACAGACCATTCTAGGAAGCTGGCATTCTCACCTCCATTTGCCCTTCTTGGGCCAGGTCTAACCGTCCTCTAGGTTTGTACTCCTGATGAAAGTTAAGAGTTTCCCTGAACTCTGTTGCCCTTGGCTGCTCACGTAACATACCCAGAATCTATTCCCTGTTTGCCCCCATATTGCTAGGACTTCTGCCTGATCATGATTTCTTAGGGCCTCGTAGCATCTCCAAACCCTCTCTTCTCTTTCCGGCTGTCCCTCTCCCCCATGCTAGACAGCACCACTCAACCTGAGAAGTCCCTCATTATCATAGGAGCATCGCAGACTGGTAACTCACCGTCTAAATCCTCCGTTGATTCTTGTGAGAAACCTGCTCATCTAATCCATGTTGTTAGATACAGGGGAAGTAGCATACCTAGACAGTTTAACAAACATCAGGGAATACTCCCTGACTGTCATGGATCCCTACTTAAGGTTGATGAACTCCTTAACCTTGTCCTCCCTCATCTCCCTAGGACAGAATCTCTCCAGGAATACTCTCTTAAATATCTTTCAACTGACCAGAACTCCGCCTAAAACTTGATTATCTTGCCACATCTTGCACCGAGTCTGTAAAACATACTTGAGTTGATAGGAAGCCAAATCTGTTTTTGAGTATTTGTGGTCCCATATACCCAATGATTTTATGAACCTCATTCACCAAACTCTTGAAGATCCTCCAAAGTCTTAGACCCTGTGAAAATAGGAGGATTCATCCTCGTAAATTCTCTCAGCCTGTCAGCCATACTGCAAACTAGTGGGTTATCCTTCTAAACATTCTGCCGGTTAACCTGGTCAGTCATGGCCTGGGCCTTCATAGTCATGGCTTGTGCCATATGGTCCAGAGATGCCCGCACCTCAGCATCAGTTAACCTAGAAGGGTTAACCGGCATAGCCACTCCTTCAGCTAGAGCCTGGGTTAAACCTGATTGCCCCAAGCAGTTGCTCCTCTCCTACTTTGACCAATTGTTCTCCTAGTATTCATTTTCTTGGGAAAAAACAAGGATTATGTTAGACACTCTCATAACACCAAGAAAATCAGACATTCGGAAAGGCACGATAAGATCAGAATAAGGGAAAATTTTCCTACGCATCATGAAGTCTCTAATTCAGGATAGTGGTGCATTTCACTACCATGACTTAGAAACTACTCAATGTGGTTGATGTGAACTAATTATCCTCGGAATTTAACCTAGCACTATGATACCAAATATTTCACGACCAGAATCTAGACCCCAGACGATACCTGCGTCGTTGACCTCTCAGAGGTTGCAGACAAGCCTACATACGTCATTCTTACTTCATCTAGGTTAATTTTAACGGAAAATTTGAACTTTTTGTTTTCTTATTTCATGCTAATAATTTTAAACTTAACATCATAGGCATTCACAAATTAACCATCTAATATAGAGATAATCAAATGAAATATAGTTCATAATTGCATTAAACGTATTCTTACCAAAACGGCACCAATACAAAGTTTGAAATGAAAGTGGAAAGAAACACTAGTGGAACATGCTCCACAAGCTATGCCTACATCTAAGCTAGATAATATTGGTAGACATCGTCGAAATCATGAAGGCTTACAAAATCCATATGAAAGTTCCACATCAGGATAGCTGCAACATCAACCTGTAAGCTCTAGAGTCCACCTGTTCCTGCACCTAAAATTGTAGAATTCTATGTGTTTAGTACACACTTTTACTATTTATGGGTATATGTAATCACACACAAAGGACATGCATGAGTAAAAACAGATCTTTCCTAACAACATGATTGTAGAAAGTCAACTCAGTGGACTTGCGAAATTGGGATTAGGAAAGTTAGTGAGCTTCCCAAATTTGGATTAGGAAAGTATATGAGCTTTCCAAATTTGGTTTGGGAAAGTCATGCCATGAGAGAAACATGCATCATCATACTTATTATATTTCATACGGAATATAACATCTTACACATAGCACATAACATATTTCATATCATTCATTCATAGGCCATGAGATATTTGAATTATGGACTTGACATTAAGACTTCCCAAATGAGGGCTCAACATATGGGACCTCAACAAGGGAGCCTTCCTTAGCAAACACAGAGTCTGCTTCATTCATATGTACTTTAGTTAATTTCTTTCATAGGCTAGTGTAAACACCAACTATACCTAGGATGTAGTTTAAGACTTTTATCGGGTTCGTTATGCAATGATCAAGAATGACCTACTGTCATTACTTAAGTCTACCTCACCTCTTGATCATCCTATCCTCACACCTTCGGTATCATTCATTTCATTATGTACATCATTTGAAGCTGACCTCATTCATGCATTGGAAACTTTAAGTTTAACCGACATAGATCATGTTAGCATCATGATATCCAATGTCACCTCCACTCCAAAAATAGGTGGAATCACCGGCCAAATTTAACCAAAACATGTTAGTGTACCTGGGAATCGAACCTGCCTAGATCCCTATTTTTGCAGTATAGGTTTGAAGACTAGGAGATATAAGGAGACCCATACCCGGCATGCCGGATAATCTAATCTCTTGAGAGTTACGTGAACCTCCACCGTTTGCGAAAGAAGGCATCACCTCTCATGGCTAGTCTATCAGTGCTCAATATAAAGTTCCATTACATTCAACTCATACGTCATGGAAGTTAGCTTCTAGTATGAGGAAATCATAGCTTAGTAGATTATTTCTCATCTCATTATTAGTATTAAGTGTGTTAATCTTAATACTTTCATTAGAGTGTTCATACGGACTGGTCTCTTCATTAACTTTACACTCTTATAGGTGTGTACATTTTGGTAACATTTACTTAGGCTCAACTCAAATTGCTCTCATCTTTTACATTATTCTCAATTCAAATTGCTCTCATCTTTTACATTAGGCTCATATCATGTTGTCACCACAATCATTAGTATTAGCAAATTTTCTCTTCATAATTATTGACCCATTTTTACATGAATGATCATTTCATCTTATGCCAACACACTTCTCCATTTAGTGTTTTTCACACGCTTACTTAACCATTCTAGAGTTTCATCATTTCATTATTCATATCATCATTTCATTACATACATCATAGGTTCACTTACTTCTAACGTATGTTAGACTTATGGGTCTATACATACAAGCCATGAGACTTCAATTATAATTTGTTTAAGTGATTCATATCTTACTAAGATTATGTAGTACAAGACTTATGCATCTTGTATGTATGTCAATATCTCGATTCTGATCTATGTAGGTAGCATTATTCTTGAACATTTAATTCAAGTATGACTTATGTATCAATACGGAATTTGGGCAAGGGAACCCGGTTTTGAATCCCTTGGACAACTCTTATATGTTTCATTTATTTTATTTTGGTCCAAACATCTTGGGAACCCAAGTTCATGCCCCAACGCCTTCATTTTATTTTAATTCCTTTTCTTTAAGTTTTCTCTTTCTTGGCCGAGGGGTTGTGGGATCAAACCCCCACTGCCCCTTTTATTTTAATTTCTCTTTCCATAACTTTTTCGAGTTGACCATGAGGTTGTGGGATCGAACCCCCATAGCCTCACTTTATTTTTCTTTTAATTCTTCTTTTCCGCCTAGAGGTCGTGGGTTCGATTCTCATGCCTCAAATTTATTTTCTTTTCATTTTTTTCCTTATGCTTGACCGAGAGGCTGTGGGTTCGAATCTCACTCCTCTCATTTCTTATTTCCATACTTTACTTTCCAGCCAGGAGAATGGTTCGATTCCCCCTTACGACATTGTTTTTCACTTCTTTATTTTCACAACTTTTAACGTGGTGAGGTCACGGGTTCGACCCTCAGTGACCTCACTTGTTTTTCTTTCTTTTTCATGAAATTTTATACAACTTAAATTGGTTGAAATTCTTCAAGTAGGTGCTGGAAATTTGAGTTACATTTTCAGCTTCTTTTCCATTACATTACATGTTAGTTCTTGGGAAAATTTCATAGTGCATTTAGAACGTTTTAGATGCATTTTCATGAATTCATTTAGCCAAGAGATTATCACTCAAATCAGCCACATTTCATCTCACATGAACATCACGACTTACATAAACATGTGTACATTAAATACAAAAATTTAACATGCCATTTCAATACCTAAACCGTGACCAATACCCACGAAAACACACCCAGACACGCGTAGTTACATTTTCGGAAAACATCAACATAAGTCACATAATTTCGAACATACATATAAACACATAAGCATCAGGAAAACACGTTTTATCCCTAGTTTTCTACCAGCAAACATAACCAACCTATGATTCAATGGGAGCTAGTGACAAGGATATGCAACGGGGAAACAACCCTAGTTTTTGGACGAAATATACTTAACCTTAAGGGGTCTTTAAGAAAGGGACAGAGAGAAGAGCAAACCATACCCTGTTATTACATTCGAAACCATCAATTTCTACCAAACCTGCTCCACTCACGTTCAAATCAAAGTTCAAACACCCAAACTTTTGACGGAAACCGCCTTACCTAAACGTTTTATTCGTGGGGTCTTTAAAATGTTTGTTGGGGTTCTTCAAGTGCTAAAGAAATGTGGTTTATCTTGTTCTGGTACGTTATGTTACAGAGAGGAATAAGAATGGGAGTTGTTTGATCGGGAAAGTGAGAGATAGCGTGAGAGGAGAGTTTTATATTAGCTTAGGGACTCTTAGTTTAGGACTAGTCAATAGGGTTTATTTAAATATTCAAAAAATCTGATTTCCCTTTTATTTAAATAGGCCAATAAATAATAAATATTAATCAATTATATTAATTTATAACTAAATAAAAAAACAATTTAAATATCGCTTCCACCTAGGTTTGAACCCGAGTTTTTGAAGCAAGACTTATCTCTAAGAGATATTTTGGACCGATATCCCAACAGGCTATTTACCTTATTAATTTAAATAATTAATTATAATTAAGTGTTAATTATGATACTACTCTTAGCTTGGAAAAATATATTTTACCCCTAGGACCTCCAACTTAAGTATTGCATTTTTATTTTCTTGGGTTGTAAAGACTCATCCCGATAAATCTTCATATTCTGAGAAGCAATACATGGCTGGACACAAACCTTTCCCTAGCTCAAATAAGTCCCCAAGTTAGTTGGTTGGTCTTGTCGTAAGGGTTATGAGGATATAGTCACGCGAATCAATTCGTTGAACACGGTCTAGTCGTCCAGGAATTCTCTAGACACATTAAGCATTATTAGAATAGCCATTATTTTAATGTTGTTACAGGTTATTTATGTGGAAGCTGCCTCTCCAGGAAACAAGTAGAAAATCATTTTCTTGTAGGAAAACGTGGAGAAATTATCGTTGTCTTAACCTGGTGAAATGCTGAACTATGTGACCAATGAAGACAGTCATGGTAAGAGTCAGTTATTTTCATCTATTACTGATGAGTATAGTCGTATGAGTTGCGTCTTATTTCTGAGTTTCAATCAAAGGCGTTTTAGAGGAATCTCCAAGGCACTCGTATAGGAGAAAATAGGCTCTAACCTTTACATATAGTTTGAATAGTGGTGGTGGATTTTTATTCTAAGGGTTTTACTTTGTTTTGTGAAAAGAATGGAATTTATAGGGAGCTTACGACACCGTACTCGCCACAACAAAATGGAGTGACCGAGAGAAAGGATCGTATTGTGGTTGAGATGTCTAGAAGCCTACTTAATGCAAGGGGACTTCTTGTTCATTTTTTGGGAGAAGCAGTGGTTGCAACTTTGTACCTATTAAACATCTCTCGAATAAAAGTCGTTTTGAATTGTACTCCATTTAAAGCATAGACGGGACGGAAACCATGAGTAAGCAACTTGAAAATTTTTTATTGTTTATAGCTTTATGCTTTGGGTAATTTACGGTTTAAGATAGATGAAAAATTTGAGGAAAAATGTGAAATGTCTTTTCCTAAGGTATAGTCTCAATCCACTATATAGACTAAAATCCTACTAGTGCAACAAAGTGATATCAGCAAGATGTGTTTCATGAAGAATCAGCCTGGGAGTGGAACGAAAGAAGAAGATTCAGTAAATCATATTCCACCTCACCAAAAATAGGGCCATAATGGATACTTGAAAACAAAAAGTTCGTTTTTTTCTCACTTTAGCAGCATACTGACTTTACTGTCTGGACTGTAGACAACAATTTTACCAAAAAAAGATATCATTCTCCACCTTTGGCGTCATCAAGCGAGACGCCACCAACAAAGTTTCGGTCACTACAAGATGTTTATGAATCTTGTAGTTTGCCATGTTAGCTACCGAACCGACATATTATGAAGAATTTGTAAAATAAGAAGAGTGTCAAGATGCGATGATAAAGGATATTTAGGCTATAGAGAAAAATTCAACATGGCAGCTAGTTGGTTTGCCAGAAGGGAAGAATGTTATTGGGATTGATTTTCAAAACAAAAAGTACAATGCTGATGGAAGTTTCAAAAGGCATGAAAGCTTGATGTTTCTAAGGTTACTTCACAAAACAAGGCCACATCGACTTTAATGAGACTTTGTTAACACTGTCTCCTTTGAAAAGGTTAGAACCCTACTCTAGCTTGGTGTCAAATTGATTGCATTGTATCAATGTTATGTTAAGTTGCTTCATAAATGGCCCCCCCCCCCCCAATTACAAGAAAAAAGTTATGATTGCCACCTGAAGGCTAATTTTTAGTGCAGAAAGTGCAAAGTATTTACAGATATTTGAAGAACAAAGGAAGGTTCAGTTAAAAGCAAGAGCACGCGGCATGGCCATGTTAGCAAAATTGGACTTTTTTTTTAAAAAAAAGCAACAGTTCAGCAAAAGTGAAAATGAACATACACTTTATGTGAAGATATATATATATATATATAATTCCAAAAATCCAAAGCTCAACTTCCAATAACAAGATTATGAAAAATAACAAAAAGTATAACACCAAAAATGAGGTTTTTAACCCTATTTATAATAATAAAGTCCTAAATTAAAAGGAGTTGTAAATAAGGAAAGTCTGTTCAGAAATGCGTCATCAATCGACGACACCACTGACGGTCTGTCGATGGAACACGGACCGTCGACTGCCTCCACCGGTCGACACTTAGCTTATTCTTCAAGACTCCAACTTGCACCTTCTCCGATGCAATCGATGGGCCAACAGCACGGTCCGTCGATGCACATACAGTCCGTTTGGCCATATATCACTCCCATACTTTGGAACTTATTCACCCTTCATACTAGCCGATTCTCTTGATCCAATCGAAAGACCAACACAATGTTTTTGTCGATAATCCTACGGTCTATCAATTCCTCCATTGTTCCATTACTTAGTTTTCTCAACTTCGGTAGGGGACTAGTCTATGGTCTTATTGACAATTTCGAGAGATCCCTTGATCAGTGGACGGACTGCCGGATCCTTCGTACTCCAAATTGGTCAAAAATGCCCCGAGTTGCTCCAAAGTTGGACCTCCAAGAAGTCGACGACCACGAACTATGGACCGTTAATGGAATGACAGCCCGTCTATGACTTTGTAGGTCACCTCTTCTGCACAATCTTTTGCATTTCTGTTTTGGACAACTTTCCTGCAAAACACAGATAAAAACTATTAAAATTACTACAAAAAGGCCCTAGACACACACTAAACTTAAGAAAAAAGCATTGAAAGTACCGTGAAAACACGGTACATCAACACCCTAAACATCAATTCATTGTTTGTCCACAAGCGACGCGCTATGACTCACCAAAACACCTTTGTACAAACGTATCCTCATTTAAGCTTTTGCAATCTTATGACTATCAATCCTGATTATTTTCATTTGTCGGGTGCATGTTGATATCATTCTTAGATTACTTATGTGGATAACCATGTCTAACCCTACTCTTTTATCTCTCACCAAGGCACCAAACTCTCCAATATTGCAAACTTAGCATTTCTCATTTTCAAGAGATATCCTCCTTGTTCCACACGGTGTTTCAATTGGGGTTATGAGGATCATTATTAAACATAGTAACTCTCCAGAACAACTTCACACATAAATTTATACTTGTCGCCCATAGGCTTGTCTATATTTCCATTCGTTAAGTTCAGGCAGAATTAGACTCTTAGGATTACGATAGGGACCTTTCTTGCTTTGTAATGTGGCTCATGTATGTACGGTACCATATGGATGCATTTTAGTGCGTTGTTTCCCCTCCATGAATAGGATAAGAGTCCTACCTTTCAGTGTATATTATGCCCATTTCCTTTTCTTGTATTTTTTGCCGTTATTTCTCCTTTGTTCTTTAGTTGTGCAAATGACTTATTTTTTTATTTTTTATTTTATTTTATTTTGTTTCACTGATTTCAACTTTGATTGATTGACTTCTCTTCTTCACTATTTGTTTTTTTTCATTTCACACTAATTCTTTCAACCCCACTTTTCGGAACATTACTCATAATAGCCACCCTCAACTCTTGGCTTTTCCAAGAGTTTAGGTACACAATACCCAAGGTTGGTTTAGGGACAAGACAAGATTGGTTTTGCATTAGCCACCCTTAACTTATGGTTTTGACCTAAGTTGAGGTGAATATGTCAAAGGAGGGACCAGGGCCAATACATTATGCCTAGAAAAGACGAGTTGGGGTAGAAAAGAAAAGTCCATTCTAATATGAAATCATTTGGATCAAAACGGAATTAATTTCATTTGGTTTTTTTATTTAGGCTAATGATTGGTCTAAAATTGAACAATGGCATATATCCTTTCCTATTGTCTAACACAGAGTATACTTTTTGTATGGACTACCCATGCAAAGTTCTAGCTAGTACCACAAGTTGAATAGTAACTTTCCTCACACTCCTCTTACACATCAATTGCCCCTGCTAGAATTATCTTACACCTAGTTCGAGAGTGAGATGAATGCAATGCCATGATTGTAACTCTATTTCATGCTTAGACCCAACACGTTGAACATTCACTATGACTAATCATGCAAGCATTCTCTTTAGGACGTGATATCATTGTATTTAGCCATGATGCTTCAGATTTCATATTCATACTTTGTACAAGATTATAACATACCGGTTCAACAGTAAAATAATCAGTCTCTTGGGGTAAAAGAACACAAGAAATAAAACCCCAAGAGAGGATCGTGGGTTGGGATACTCGTACTTCACCCAAGCACTCACTTTCCATTTACCCCACCCCCAACAAGAAATCATGCAATTGTCCCCAATTCATAAGAACTATAAGAACAAGGTGGTAGGTGAAGCAAACCTAAGGCGCATAGTGCCGACGATCAATAACCCACTCTATCAGTAGTGTCCGCAGTAATGTCTGCATTCTCAGTGGTGCTCCGCTCAATATCCTAAAGCCTGGAGCTAGATGCCCCAGCAGCCCACTCACGAACCCTCATCTGTCGGGCCTCCTCATCTACCAAAGATGCTCTCCTCGCAGCCTCCAACTCAGTGTGCTCCTTCTTCCTAGCCTAAAGTTTGTCACTCTCTTTGGGTCGATTCCTCTTTGCATGCTCACATGATGGAGGCGGTGTCGCAATGGTTGTCTAGAAATGTGCACTAACCACCGTATCCTTACAAATCTCCGCATGTGTGGCCTCAGGATCAGGTACCCGCATATCAATAATGGCATCCACATTAGCCCTATGACTTGCCACATAGAAGCCCCGAAGATGTAGTCCAAATCACTCGTATGGGGTTTGGCCGGAACGAGAACTCGCACCTCGAAACTCATCAAGGTGCTGGTGTGGACTGCCAGAATCTTGCTCTATCCTGGGGGCAAGTCTTTTCCCCTCGATCTGGATCCTTCACCTCGCAATGGACTTCTACATCCAAGGCTATATATTATGGCCGCATCAATTGCCATCTAATCTGGGCCTGTAACTTCTAGACCCTAGAAATCGGGACCAGTGCTGCTGATGGTGTAGATCAGGAGGAACACGGGGCTCTACTAGTTCCCGAGATAGAATTAACCAGGGTAGTAACGTTAGGCTATGATGTATCCTGATCAGCCCCTTTATCTTGCTAAACTATGTCCGCCAAGTTCTCACCTAACAGCTGCACCTCTACTCTTGGCCCTCTATTGGGTGTCATCTCTTTGGCCTCATCCAGGAAGAGACCAATGTCCACTGTCCAAGTAGGAGTCTTTAAAACATCAATGTGCCAAATGGGCACTATAGAAGACCTGCACAACTCAAAAATCATACACGTACCAAGGGTAAGTAGTGAAGATCTTAAATGCCCACTCATGGATAACTGCCAGCAACAGCCTCGAAAAATCAACCTCGAACCCCGTAACAATAGCAACAACCAAGACTTCTCTATCCCATGTAAGAATGTTGTCAGCGGCGGTGGGGGATAGGCAGTGGCGAACCAATAGCCATATGAATTTGGTAGCAAATGTGAGGTTTACCTTCTTGATAAGGCCTCTGGGCTCCAACACCCGGTCTGCACCCTCACGATCCACGAAAATATACTGGGCTATCTACCTCTTTGTGGTCTCTCTCACAACCTTGTCTCACTTAAAATGACCCTCCTTAATAAGTTTCAATCTATAGTCGAACTCGGAGGTTAGAGGGTCCCTGGTGACATATGTATCAGCACCGTATAATAAACGGTGAATGGTGGGCAAAGAGATATCCACCCTACGGCCACGGACTCAAATATGGGTAAGTGGTGCCTGTTTGGTTGGATTAGACTGCCTATCTAAAGAAGCGCTGAGATTCGCTACATAAGAAGTGTAAAACTCTTGCATTAACTCCTCACTGTAGCGTCCCAAGATCCTAGACATCCAATTAAGTTGATGGCGCGTGAAGAGATCATGTATAGCAGGGACCGTGTGGAGAATCCATGTATGAACCCGCCGATCGACTATTAAAGTCCGAGTCAATGACCCTCTTATCGTTGAGAAGCTTATCATCCTTGTAAACCTGGTATTGTCCTTCTATGCACCACCGATTGGGCTGATAAGAAACCGGTGCAGGGACGCCGAACTGGGGTACTAGAGTAGAATCCTCACTATCAGCCTTATCAGACGAGGCAGATGGGAATATGAGCAGGAACAGTGGTGCCATGAGATCTTGAAGAGTCGGAAAACTCATACACAAAAGCCTCCTCAGAGCCAGACACTGCCTCAGAACACGCGGTAGACCCAGACAGTGTGCCGGTAAGTATGTGGTCCTCATCAGACTAGGAGGCAATGACTACGCTGGACGCCACCTTTTTTGGCGTGCCTCGATTTGTCCTTGCAGCAGGTGTTGTTGTCCGGGTGCTTGGTGGCACATATTTGGGATAAGTCTAATCGTTCGACTAACCAATTACCAACTAGTGTGAAGGGGCGACAGACTTGGATCGTCCTCGAGAGTAGACAATATTATGCTTGGGGTCCATTTGTACCTACAAAGAAGGGTTATTAGTTCCAGTATAATCATTCACCACACTCGAAAGAAGAAAACACAAAAGTTGGAACACAAAACATAATGAAGTGCAGAACTGCATTACGGAACGACGGAATAGGGTCGATACTCCATTGATGGAAAGATGGTCCGTCGATAGGGTCTGTCGGTGGACACTTAGTATATTTCAGAAGTTATAAGTCCACAATAGTTTCACTTAGAAACGACAAACGTGGACACTTACACAAGATTTCAGAAAGTTTTACAGAAAAAGGTTATGTTAGAAACGATGAACGTGCAGGACGGTCCTTCGATTAATTAATGGTCATTAGTCCACTTTCGTCGTTGGAGAGTTAAACTAGGTCGAGGTGTGGCTATTTATGGACCCCATTGACGGTTCGTCAATTTGACTGGCAGTCCGTCAACGGGTTCTCGTACTGTCTGTTCTACACATACACAAATTCAAACATATTAATTAATAACATGTTCTATAGAAATCAACACACCATTTCATCATTTCTAGGGATTCGATTATTCCAATTGCAATCGTACAATCTAAGAGAGTAAACACCCCTAACTTGGAAAACAACAAAACTAACCCATTCAGTATTCATTTCAACCCCACCCCATACATTTGACATCATTCTTAGGGACAAGAAACTCTCACATTACAGTTAAATTATGCAAGGTTGTCCCTATGTCAAGACCCACATACATTTTTTGTCATTTTAACATGCAAATGAATAAGAATTCATTAAGCGAATGAGGATTGAATACCTGTATACTGTAGTGTAGAGAGTGGGAGTATGTATTTTGCAAGAACACACGGACCCCACGCCGTCGAACACCGACCAGAAAATGAAAGAAAAGGATGGATTTGGGAGGAGTATTTGGGAAACTGATGGATTTTGAAAAGATGGGAACTGAGCAAGGGCATTATGTGGATTTTAGTGTGGGAAGTGAGTGGGGGAGTACGAGAATCAGGGTAGGGAATCCTTGGTGGATGAATTTTTAAAAGGTGGGGGTAACTTACAAAGGTGTTATTTTTAATAATAAGGCGGTCAGGTCTGGTCCTGGGGTTCTCCGAACTAACGATTCCCCGTCCGATGGATCATAAGTCAATTGAAAGTCCCTCGAATACTCCCCCAACTGTTCCCTAACTTAGAAAAAATTGAAAATCATACCTGGGATCCACAAATGCCATCGATAGTCCGTCGATAGGACGACAGCCCGTAGATTAGTCCGTAGATCAATGCACCAGACCATTTTTTGCAAATTTCCCTTAGGTTTGGGTCCCTTCACATTAAGCACCCAGATAGTTATTACATTTTTTGTATTTCTAGACACTTTTTAGCACGGCCCTATCTACTTCTGACAACACTTTCAAAGAACCAAAGAAAATCCACACAGACATTAATTAAAAACCGAAAAATACAACTATTGCCTAGAATAACAGAAAAATCGTAATGTTTGGCTAGCGATACCTATTGGTTTGCATCCCAATCAGCGCTTAATTTACGTCGCGGCAACGATTGCACGACTCTTGATTACTCAGAACTTCAGTCTCAAGATCGTATGCCTCAACCACTTCCTTCGCATTTTTTCGTCATGCCGCGGTGATTTTTAATTATTTTTCCCTTGGACCTTAAAACCCTGCAACCCTCCTTTGTACTCCGACTTGATCACAGGACCATGAATGGAACACGTGAGTGATCAAGAATGGACAAGTCCATTTGGACTATAGTTTGCACTGAAACAATGTAACCTAGATTGAACCGAATCCACAAATCCCCAAACGAAAATTTGCTAGCCTTTCAATCTTTTTGGTCATTGTACTTTCATGTTTCTTTTGTCGAGGGATGAACTTTCATATGCCTTCAAGCTAAACTCATCAGCGCATTTAACTCATTTACCGTTGTTATGCTGGCTCAGTACAATCCATCTTCAGTTTCTTCATATGCCACATGTCATGATGTGCCCTAACTCAATTGGAAGGACAAGCCTTCCCATGTACAAGTTTGGATGGATACATACTTATGGTAGTATTCTATTAAGAATATAATAAAATAAATAAAATAAAAAGAAGTTATTCTTTGCAAGATTCATCCATCTCTTCTCCTTGGAGCGTCTCCTGGTGGTCTCTCCCCTCTGGCCCTCCCCCTCCCCTCAAACCTCTCCCCTCTCCCTGTCCTGTCCTCTTCCCCCTACAAAATTGGGGGTTGTCCGGTAAGGCCGAGCGCATCATCCCGCCTCCTTGCCCCATCCGTTCTACTAAGCATTCACAACCGTTTTTGCCAGAATTTGCTTGATTCTCTATTTGCCCCTAACTTGTCAACCCTAGTATGAGGGATTGGGTAAGGAGTATCGACATTTTGTCGAACCCCATATTTCTCAACAACACTTTGAACACTTGTTGGCAAAAGTGGGGATCCCCATCACTAATCGTGGTCTAACACGGGGTGCAAAATCTTAGCAATATGTGTCTTTTACAAGAACTCGAGTAAAGACACTGTACCTTTCATTGTTGTGCAAGTGCTATGGCTTCCATAGAGTTTGACACAGGTCAACCGCTCACAGAATGTGATTCATCCAATGAGAACCACAAAAGGTACTCAATAAAGTCAATGCCCCCACACTCAAACAACTCATCACAAGAGTGGGATATAAAGGAAGCTCTTACCTTTTGAAATACCTCCCATCTTCTTTGACACCTATCCTGCCTTGGCGAACCTGGAGATTCGTGATAGTTGGCCAATAATAGCCCATTGCAAGATTTTCTAGGTAGTCCAAATCCACTATTCTGCCCCCCACAGGCGAGGAGTGACTGCCTTCCAAAACACTCATATCGTCACTTCGGCACAACAACTAGTGAATAAGACCATCAGCACAACTCCTTATATATATGGTATCATCACAAAAAGAAATTTTTTTGCACAACTGCATGAACTATTCCTTTGATAAAGAACAAGTCCATGGTCTATTGTCACTAGCCAAATAATTCGAAAAATTGGGGAACCATGAAATGAAGTCATGGGAAGCGTCCAAACCATGCTCATTAGGGAAAGTATCATCAATTTCATATTTTTCACCCATCTCTCGCATAGCCTCATCCTCTTATCGGGACAAGTGATCTGCAACTTATTTTTCGGTCCCTGTTTTATCTTTCACTTCAAAGTCAAATTCTTGCAACAGTAATACCCATCTAATCAACAGTGGTTTAATATTGTTCTTTTCCATCAAATATCTCAATCAAAGGATAGTACCACTATGACTCTCGTGCCAAGCAAATGAGCAAATTTCTCAACGCAAAAACACCCAAGAAGCTCGTTATTTCTCACGTATTATCTTTTTGAGCTTCATTAACGGCCTACTGGAATAAAATGGTGGTTGAAGGATTTTTATCCCTTCTTTTTCCCAATATTAAACAAAGAGCAACCCCACTAGAATCACACATTACCACAAATGTTTTGATGCAATCCGGGGAAATAATAATGGGCGCAGACACCAACTTCTCCTTCAACTCTCCAAATGCCTTCAGACATGATTCATGAAAATAAAATTTACACTCTTTCTCAAGTAACTTGCACAGATGATGTGCAATTTTTGAAAAATCCTTGATGAACCTCCAGTAGAAGCCCGCATGACTAAGAAAATTACTCACACCTTTTATAGATATGGGTGGAGGAAGTCTCTCTATCACCTCAACTTTGGCTCGATCAACCTCTATACCCTTCTCTGAGATGCTACGTCCTAATACAATAACGGGCTGGAAGAAATCCACTTCAGGCCCATCAAAATTCAAAATTCGAATACCAACCTTATCCAAAGACTGAGGGAATATCCGATTTGGATGCAAAATTCCTAATGGCTGGGAGGTGAGGTGGACGTTCCCGATTCAACGACCATCCTTGCGCTCTTGTGTGTCTCAAATCCACGGTACAAGGACGGAATCCAGGCTGGTGAGGCAAGGATTGTAGCTGCTCTACTGTTCACTTGTACGAGCGTAAAGGGAGAAGGGAAGGGGATGCGCGTCGTTGAATGCTACGCTCATGTCAACTCTGAGCCCTTCTTACTTGACCTTTTGAATTTCCGAGGCGCTCATCAATTTCTTATAGCTCTTTTTCAGTGAGTACATTTCTAGGATGTGTCTTGCCCTTGTCCATAGCGGTAATTGGCTGCTTTACTGGAGACGATAGAATAGTTATTAGGATTTTGTGGTATAGGAGATAGCCTTTTTGAGTGAGGAAACTGGAGACTTGGGAATTTTGTAAGAAAGAAATTTTGTAATAGGGCTTCTGTATATCTTTTGAAATTTTGGGATAGGAGTGGGTTTACGATATCCTCAATCATAGCAACATAACACATAAGTAGTTAAACACACATATATATCGCTACCTAAAAAATACAGGGGGACCCTTTTTGTGCCAAGGGTAGTACTAGCGCATTCGAATGATGTACGTGTGAATTTGGACCAAATAAACAATTCCCCCCAAAATAACATTTACTAATGAATAATAATGTTCGCAAAAGGGAAACAAATATGAAAGACAAACCCACGCAGGGGCCATTCGAAAGTTCAATAAAATCAGGCCCATGCAGGGTCTAAAGTAGTATAAATACATTTAAAAACCCACGCAAGGGTGAGGTCCACTATGCCACTACAGATGATCTTGCTCCGTCGCCGTCTCTCTGAATTTTGTGTTGCTGAAATATATATCTCAACATCAGCAGAAACCTTCACCCAAACGACCTTTGTATTCCAAACATTCGTATCACATCCTCTCGATTTTCTCCTTCATCCAGTTATCAAAATCATCATAACCATGCCTTAGGTTTTGAACCTTTTGAGTCACCCTCTCAAGAGCGTCTTGATTCTTTACAAACTTAGTGTACACCTACTTTGGCCTCTTCCTTTATTCTGTGCTCGGCCACGGCTGGGCTGCTCTGTTCCGTTACACTGTGTGAAAGCTATGCGGGAGCTGTAAGGAGGACGTCGTTTGTATTTCTTCTTCAGCCATCTTTGTAACCATTGTATAACCAGCATTGAATCGATCAGAGGGCGAGGTTGTCTTGATCCATTACGCTTGACGATTTTCATTCTCTTAACATTTTAGGAGCGTCATGCAATTATCAGTCTCTGATATCGACACATATGCATCATTAGTATGCTTCTCTGGTACAGTTTTACTTCCGAACTGCCGCAAGACTCGAAAATGGTGAGTAGGGAGATTTCCACGACTGCCTGTAGAGATAAGCACAACATATCTGCGACTTTTCACAATGATTCTTGGATATAAAAGGTCGATCGAACATCATTGGAGGTCTTCTTCTCTAAATTCGAAGAAAACTTGAGGGGCCCATTCCCCCTTGTTCTTTGATTGTCCATATTTGCCCAGTACAGTAGGTTCATTTAAATCCTAAGGGTACTTTTGTTGTCGAGGGTATGCAGCTCCCGAGCATACCAGAAAACCCTTTGCTAAATGGCTGAGGATCAACCACTGAAAAGGAGTAGATTAATCCTTGAAAATATCGTGTCCTTTAAACTTTCTAAGGCTCGCTCACCAGTCAGAGGAGTAGACCAGAAGCTAACAGGGTAGTAATTTGTTTTGTTATCCCTTGGTTTGTATACCCTTTGAACAAGGTGTGGACGAGTGTTAGAACCGGGTATTGATACTTCAACTCGGGACCATGAGGTATGACCATGTTCCCAATAACGCCACAACAAATTATAGAGACAATCCGTTTCCATTATTGTAGGAGATCTGACCTCTCAGTTGTAAGGGCATAGGAAGTCGCATGTCAAATCGATATAAAGATCCTGAAGGCTACGTTAGGATTCTTGGCACCAGTAGGCAAAGTCCATTCTAAATCCAATACAGTAGTAATATCATCTACGGGAAAGGCTTATTGGTGATTGAAGAGTCTTCTTGTTGTTAGGCTCTTTCTATCCCGGTGTCGACGGTGTCTATATAGTCTCTTATTTCCTCCAAAGTAGGGTTAATTTCAGGGTTTCAAATCGAACACCATTCTCTAACTATCCCAATATCCTGTTGTAAGTATCTCAATCATTATGGCCAACCATTCATGTTGATTAGTCTGTTAATGCCCCTACGTATTTTGTTAGGTTTCAGATCCCCATCCAAATAATTTTACCACATCGTGAGTTGATACGGTGGACGCTGAACGACCATATATCGAACTTGGAAATGATCCAATCTGCAAAACAGAAACCAACAACGATAAAATTTTCCCCACCCCCAAGTGTTTTCACACGTACATCATTCAAATGTCAAAAATATGATGCTCATGTGGTCGAAGACCTTAGACGCGATTTGGTGGTTTTTACTTAAAATGGATTAATACACTTGGGTATTAAGACGTCTTAGGATCGATGGTTAATGGTTTTGGTTTCGATCTATCTTAGGTTACTAGATAGTTTTCAAGTCGACGGGTTACCCGAAGTGGACAAACAGTGAGGTGTGAAGCTACACAAAACAACGTTGGATGACCACATTCCAACATTTGTTTGAGACTACCAAAACGAATTCTTGGGTATTTCTGAAGAAGAAAGGCGGGTAAGGCCACGTAATTATATTTCGTTTCTACTGCATACTATTTTCCATTTGGCGGAAGAAGCCATGAAATGCCAACAATTTCAAAAACTAAAGTAACTAACAAATAAAACAGTTTATTCACAAATAGCCCAAACAACGTTAGTTTGGGTTAGAATCTTCCTCGTTTCCCAAGCAGAGTCGCCATTTTGTTTTATCAAAAATCGAAAAATTTATTTGTTTTTAAGAGAATTTTTGACTTTAGAGAGTAGCAGCTTAAATTTTTTTTTTGACTTTTCGGAGGGATTCCTATTTAACATGTAGGAAGTTTTGAACGCACTTAAGAGTTCCGCTGAGTTGGGCTAACGACAATTGAATGTTGGATAATACTTGTTTCAAATTTTTGCAAGTTGTTTGAAGTGTAACCTTCCTAAAATTTAATCTAGGCGAAGCTTACGAGTTCTAAATATTGTCATTTTGAGATTTGGTTCAATTTTAGGTTTGATAAAACACCACGACGTTCGACAGGTATCAGAATTTTCTAACTCTAAGCTAACGAAAACCAAACGAAGGCATATAAACAATATAGTAAAGGGTAGAGAGAGAGAGGGAGAGAGGGAGATAGGGTCCAATGTCGAGTTTTGTCCGCCTTGACCGGAATTTGGACCCACCTTTTTTCGGGTGGAGAAAGACTTCACTCTAAGAGCAAATTTTCGGCATTCTCTCCAAAAAATCTCCTCCACATTATTAATTAAATAATTAATTATATATTAAAGGTAATTATGATACTAACCTTATCCTAGAAAAAGTCCATTGTACCCCTAGACCCTCCGAACATATGATTTCCCCTTTAGATGTTTGGTAAACACACGTCTGAGTAAATCTTCATATTCAGGAGCCTTACATACCTCAACTAACTCCCCAAGTTAGTTATCTTTGATTTCATAAAGGTTCAGAGGTCTGTCTGTGTTAACCCGGTCTAATGTAGGCATTTTACACACATCAACCATTATTTAGCATAAACATTTTTAGGTTGTTACACAATGAGTAATTTAACGACGGGGGTGTCGTAGGACTTACAAGAGAAATACATTCATACCATTGCTGAGATGACCAACATGAATATCCTTCTTATGGTGCATGAAAAAGAAAGGTTCGAGACTAAACTGACTAAGATAAACGAGTAGAGATGCTTAAAGAGTGCAAGGTCAGTTGATGGAGGTTATTCAAAGAATAGGATAGAAGTAACAAGACAAGACTAAATGTAAGAAGCGTTTCAATCAAGTCCCTTCCAGTTTCCAAGGATATAGTGGGTGATAGGTGTCTAACCCTAAATTCAAGAGGGAAAAGATTACTTTAATCACCAACCGAGAAGCCAACTTGTGGAAAGTGTGGGTAAAAAGCACTATAGGTGATTTGCCTTAAGAGAACAGTATGCTTAGTTTATGGCAAGACGGGGTCACCAGATAGGATTGTCCAAATTTGAATAGTGAAGATAAGGGTAGTTTTCCAGCCTCAAGCAAGTGGAGTTCTAGTGATTTTCCAAAGAAGAACTCGTTTCTATGCTCGCTTCCTACTGAGTGGAGCAAGAAAGACTTTCTCTTGCCGTGGGTGACTGGTATGTGGTAAATTCATTTTATTGATGTAATAGCATTAACTTCATCCCGGCGCTTACATTATCATTTTAAACCTCTAGTCGCTAAAAGGTGTTCTATTACCTGACATTTTGCATATACTTTTATAGTATTCATCTTGGTGAATGAAGTCATTATTGCAAAAAGGTGTATAGAAATTGTGCAATAATGTGCCAAATAGAGTTTCGATATTGATGAGTTAGAACTCGAGATGTTGATTTTGATTGGTATATTGGGTATGGATGGTTGCATGTATGTTTTGGCCTCCATTGATTGAGGAATGGGTGGTGACATTTACCTTCCTAAGAAACCCATTTTTGAGTGTGAACTGCGAAAATTCTATACATAGAGGTCGTACTACTCTGTCTAAAAGCATGAAAAATTATCTCAAAGGGTTGTCTACATCACATATTAAGAGTCCAAATTTAAGGCTCTAAAGTTCCTCCCATTGAGTCTATACCCGTAGTGAGTGAGTTTCCAGAGGTCTTTCCTAATGACTTTCCCCGTATTCCTCCAGAACGGGAAAATGACTTTGCATTGATTTGTACCCAATAAAAAAATCCCTATTCAATTCCTCCTTATTGGATCAATCAAGCTGAATTGAAGGAGTTGAAGGAACAATATAGGATTTACTAGCTAAGGTTTAAAGGCCTATTATTTATCATGGGGGTACTCCCAGATTTAGCATGAGAAGAAAGAAGGATGGGTCAGAGAATGGGTATCGATTATCACTAAGTCACACAAGGGTCACCTTAAGAATAAGTTACCCTGCCCTCGTATTGATAACTTTGTTTGATCAACTCCAAGTGGCGAGCTACTTTTAAAAAATAGACTTGAGGTCGGGGTATCAATAACTTATGGTGAGGGGTGAGAATGTACCAAAGACAGCCTTTTGGACTCGCTATGAGCACTATGAGTTCTTGGTAACGTCTTTAGGTATCACTAATGCTCCAGCGGTGTTTATGGACCTAATGAACAGAGTATTTCAAAATTTTCTAGATCATTTTGTATTATCTTCATTGTTGACATATTTGTATAATCAAAGAATGAGGATGATCATAGCCATAATTTGTGGGTAGTATTGCAAAGCTTTGAGGAACATCAATTGTATGTCAAACATTGTAACTATGAGTTTTGGTTGAGGTAGGTGACATTTCTTGGGAACATCATCTCTACTGAGGGAGTTGTGGTAGACCCAAGAAAAATGGAGGAGGTGAAGAATGAGCTACTAGACCTTGACCTAAACCGACTATTAGGAGTTTCTTGTATTTAGGGGGTTATTGTCGAAGGTTCATGGATAGTTTTGCATCCATTACATATCCTTTGACTACTTTGATCCATAAGAGTAAAAAATTTGATTCGTCGGAGGCATGGGAGAAAAGCTTCCAATTGTTGAAAGATAGGCTTCCTTCCGCTCTGGTGTTGACTTTACCAGAGGGTACAAAGGGTTTTGTTGTATACTATGACGCATCCTGAGTGGGTTTGGGGTCTGTACCTATGAAATACAAGAAAGTGATATCCTATGATCTAGAAAACTTAAGCACATGAGAGAAACTTTAACACTCATAACCTTGAGTTAGCGGCCAAAGTGTTTTCTTTGAAAATTTGGAGGCATTACTTGTATGGGGTTCATGTGGATGTCTTCACCGACCATAAGAGTCTACAATACGTGTTTACCCAAGAGGAGTTGAAATCCTGTGAGAAGGAGGTAGTAGGTTGTTGAAAGAAAGATTATTGAGATGAGTTCCTCTATCCACATTGGCAAGGTAATATGGTGGCGATGCCCTAACTGTATGAATACGGTTTGTGTATCCCACATTTATAAAGCTAACAATGACCTAGCAAAGGAAGTACATAGGTTGGCTAGGTAGGGGGTGAGGTTGAAAGGTTCTCTGAATGGGGGTGCTATAGTTCATCATAACTTAGAGTCATCTCTGGTGGTTTAAGTGAAGTCCAAACAACACCTTCATCTAGACTTAATGGAGTTGAGAGAATCGGTTCTTTGCAAATTGAATGAATCATTCTTCTAAGGGGAAGTTGGTGTGCTAAGGTACCAAGGGAGATTGTGTGTTCCCGGTGTAGATGGGTTGAGGGATCGGATCCTAGAAGAAGCACAAGGGTCCCACTACTCAATTCATCTAGGTTCAAAAAAATTTACCATGATCTAAGGGAGATATATTAGTGGGAAGGTCTAAAAAAGGACATAGCGGAGTTTGTCGCTAACTGTTCGAATTTCTAAAAGTAAAGGTTCAACACCAAAAGTGTTTAGCTCTACAAGTAACAAAAATTTCCTATGGAAAGTGTGGTAAGGCATTAATATGGACTTAATTAGGTTTAGCTAGACTCAAAAGTCAATATGATTTTATAGGGTCGTTGTGGATCAATTCATAGGGTCGCTCGCTTTATTCTGTAAGTCATGTCTTCGGCGGAAGATTATGCAAGATATTTCTTGATGGAGATTTGTGCTAATCATGGATTCCATATCCTCAGAGCGGATTGGATACACCCACATCACATTGATATTTTATAGATCATTTCAACAAGGTGGGTACTACGGTGAAGTTGAGCACCGCTTCTCATCCCCAAACAGATGGACAAGCAGACTATACTATACAGACCCTTGAAGATATGCTTAGGGAATTCATGATTTATTTTAAAGGGAATTGGGATAAACATTTTACTTTGGTGGAGTTTGCCTATAATAATAGTTTTATTCATCTATTTCCATGGCTCCGTATGAAGTCATATATGGTAGGAGGTGTAGGTCTCTAATTGGGTGTTTTTAAGTGGGTGAGCCATACCTTCTTGGTCCTTAGTTGATTTATAAGACTTTAAAAAAGGTTCATATCATAAGGAATCGGTTGCAAATGGCCTATAGTTGGCGAAAGTCTTATGCCGATCATAGGAGAAGGAAATTGGAGTTTAAGAAGGTGAAAAGGTGTATTTCAAAATTCACAATGAAAGGGTGGGGGTGCTTAGATTGGCAAGAAAGGAAAATGAGTCCTCGTTATTATGGGGTCCTATGAAATATTGCAAAGGGTTGGTAAGGTTTTTTCCTATGCATTGAACTTCCTACTGAATTGCTTTGGGTTCATCTAGTTTTAATGTTGCTATGTTAAGAATTGTGGTATCGGTGATCGAGACTACCATTCTTTCCTATTGAGGGCTGGTGCATGAATACACCTCGCTTCAGAGTAAGTTCCGCTTCAAATTATAGATACGCAAGTGAAGAAGTGAGGAAATAAAAGAGATGGTTTCCGTAACTGTTGCTATGGAAGAATCACCAAGTTAAGGGTGCAACATGGGAAGTTGAGGCCGAAATGAAGTCCCGTTACCTTCATCTTTTTGAGAATTAAGGTTAGTCATTCTTTTTAATAATATAAATATGACGATAAATTAATGTTTCTTGCTTTTTGGGTGAACTTTTGCAAAGTATGCATTTTTGAAAACTTTACAGTTAAGTTACTGTAATATGCCTTTGAAATCTTGAAATTTTTATTTTTACTTGTTTTCAGTTATCTTGTGTATTTAAATATAGTTAGTCTTTATAAAAGTATACGTAGCATGTTTATAATATGAGCTTTGTGCTAATTTCCTCATGCAGTGTATATTTAGCTCATGTGGGTTGTGAGAAGGGAAAATACACTCATAAAAAGTTGAGCCTTATGTGTGGTTATTGGAGTCATGGAATTAACTTTTTAACTGATAGATTATATATGATAATAGGTTGTTTGGTTGGTTCGGCTTCTTCTAGTCCTGAGTCTATTCGCCTTCAAAAAGTATTGTGGTATTTCGGGGACGAATGTTTCTAAAGGGAGGATAATGACACCTTGTAAATCTAGACGTGTTGTAAAGGACTAAAAAGCTTCATAGGTCTAACTAATGTTTTTAAGTCCATTATAATTGAATATATAGGTCATTTGAAAGTTAAGAAACAAATAATTCAAGAACGTGCCACTGATATCAAGGAAGTTGGTTCAAAGGGATGTTAGCGTGCCTTAGCCTATTT
>JAKWJA010001763.1:0-72541 GCA_027704765.1 Solanum habrochaites | reverse complement strand
CAATGCACACCTGCAGACCTGACAAAGGGCAATAAGCATGCCGAAGGGTAGGTGTGGTTGACTTTGAAGGCCCTCTCGTGCCATGCTGCCTGGAGAAGGCCATCATGGTCCACCTCGAAGCCGGGCATCTTCACCCAGTACATCACACTGCTCGATCCCAGGTGAACTATGTTATCAGCAGCTATTGGGAAGGCATTGACGCACGAGCACCCAAGAACTTGGCGACGAACTGGAGGTTGGCCTTTTTTGAATGGCCTCACTTCACGCGGTGTACCCAATCGCCACCCTCTACCGTCGACTGATGTTGTAGGTCCATCAACCTCTTGGTGTTCTCCCTAATTGCTTACTCTCTTAGGAACTGTCCTCTTTCCTTTCACTATCTGTCCAGCTATATTCAAATTCGTCAGTGATGATGGGTCCTATTACATCTACACTCCTCTTCTCCTACCTTATCGGAACCGCGATGGCTTTGCAGGGAAATTCGACCTGCAACGCCCCAGACTCGAACCTGCTCCAATAGGGCCTTTTTTATAGACACCCGCCTGTCGGTCGTGGATCAGTAGATTGTCGCTAACTAGTTGACGGTATACTCTCTTACCATCTCCCTCGCTGTATCGTCCGCAATGTCACTTGCTGTCCACTCCAAGCGATGCCTGGTGAAGAGGTTATGATCTCCGTCATCGTGGTACGGCTCCGTGAGTACCACCCCGCCGCTCCAGGTGAGTGTGTCGAGTCATAGCCCTTTGTCGTTCAACGAACTTTGCGTCCGGTAAACTTGAAACTGGCCGTCGACACCACCAACCCGGTTTGGCCTGGTCAGCGGCTGGGGTGGGGACCTGACTGGTGAGCCGGATGGGGAGTCTGAACGGTCAGCCTCATCAGACAAGGCCGACGTTGCAGCTTTGGCTGGTACGGGAACCCTCAGTTGATCCTGAAGCGTCCTCGGACCAGGATACTCCGAAGGAGCCAGACAGCTCCTTCCCCCCCCCCCCCCCCCCGTTTGTGGCTAACCTCATAGGGTTGCCGGTCATGTGCGCTCCTCCATCAGACTGGGAGGCAGTGACTAGCCGGGCGCCACCATTCGTGGTGTGCTCCCTAGGATGGCACAAGTGATCAACACGGGAAGGGCGGAGGTGCCTGGGAGCAACATATTCAGGGTCCCTCTCAATCATCATACCCTTGATCAAAAACATCTGTGCCGCGGGCAGACATACTTGGCCACCATACAGCCCGCGTGCTAGCTCGGTCTTGCTTGGGGCCATAGTAGATATACGAAAAGTGGCAAATGTCACTATTAAGTACGATAGTTAACCAAGATAGGCACACTCATCTGACATTAAAATGTGAAAATAGTGTGTTTAAAATTATATTGAAACTGTATCACACACGACGGGACCTATGACGGTCCGTCCGTGATATGACTGACCGTCCTCAGGTCCGTCGTGTTAACTTGGTATATGTATGTATAAGGAACCCTGAAGCAGGGATCTCTGACCATCATGACGGTCAACAGGACGGACCGTCATGATTACGAGCTCCGTCGTAGAGTCCGTCGTAGGACACTTAGACAATTTTTTGAAGGAGATCTTAGAACCAGGTCTCTGAACACCATGACGGGCGCGCAGACGGACCGTCGTGGGTAAGAACGGGTCCGTCCAAAAGTCCTCGTACGACACTTGAAAAATTTGAGACCCCTGGAAACAGGGTTCTCCGACAACCATACGGTCGCGCAGGACGGACCGCGTGGGTAAGACGGTCCTTCACAAGAGTCGTCTTAACGACCCTTGAAAAATTTTTGAGACCCTGAGAACGTCCTCTGACAACCTGACGGTCGCGCAAGGAACGGACCGTCGTGGGTAATACGGTCCGTCACAATAGTCCGTCGTAAGCACTTGAAAAATTTTGAGAGAGCCCTGAGAAACCTGGTCTCTGACAACCATGACGTCGCGCGCAGGACATCCGTCGTGGTACGACGGTCGCGCAGCATCGGACGTCGTGGGTAAGACGGTCGGTCACACCAGGCGCCGTTTAGCATGGGGTGCTATGGCTTGTCGACGGACCTATACGGTCGCTTCACGTGAGTGCTACGGGACGTCATCGGGGTATCGTTTCTGAGTAGTCAGTCTTAGACTTGGGTGTGCCCTACGCATCCCCGCTAGGCCCACATGGTTGTGTAGTTATGGTGTGCCTGATATGTGTCTATATCCACGACCTACGAACTACCAAAAAAAAAAAAAAAAAACAAAAACAAAAAAAGCAAAATGACCTATGGTGTTGGGTTTATCAACATGGCACATATGAACATTTTGAACCCTAGGTTTAGGCATAAGCAATAAGCAAACAATATACGACTAAAAACTAAGCTAATACTAACTACAAACAAAAATTCAAGACAAAATATCGATAATGTAAGAGACACATACCTTGAAATGAGAAGAAGACAAATGGAGAAGATCCTGGCAAGTCAACACCGACAGTATAATGATATTGATAAGGCTTAGGTGGTTTTTTTGGGAGCAATGATCCGTGATGGGAAGTGTGGATGTTGAAAAGAGATGGGAGGTGATTGGAATACACTTGAAAAGTATGTGGTGGAAATATGGAGGGGGGGGGGGGAATAAACGGTCAAATTTTGAAAAGGTCCAGCCGGGTCGGGTCGGGTAGATTTCATTAATTTCGCGACGGTTCCACGACGACGTCCGTCCATTTTTGACGGCGCCCGTCGTATTTCCGTCGTATGTGCCCCTAATTTCAAATGACATACTACTACCTTTGTGACGGATCCTACGCGGTCCTTTTCGAGTGAAACGTCCTCGTGGTATCCGTCAGTGGCTCACTTGCGAGTAGGTTCTGCAGAATTTCCTGGTGAGGTGCCCTACAAATTTAAAAAAACCCATTAATAGAAAAGAAAATTGCTACAGTATTACAAGACGATAGTATTTGGTTGCCTCCCAACAATCGCCTGATATTTAATGTTCGCGGCACGACTGGGGACACTTGATTACTCAGACTTCATCAAGAATGGTACGCCTCAACTGCAATTTCGCCGATTCAGCATGCCCTAGATAGATTTTTATGCGCCTGCCATTCACCTTAGAAACCGCACGCCCTCCTTGGTTTCCAACTCAACTGCTCCATGAGGAAAACAAATATTTTGGTAACCGTGTCAGGACCCGTCCATTTGACTTGGTTGCCTGAGAACAAGCGCTATCTTAATTGAATAAAATCAAAAAGCACAAATCCCCACTCATAACTCTTCGTTTTTCCATTTTGTTGTCATGTGTACTTCTTCATCTTTTCTTTGTATAGGGCTGAACTTCATAGGCTTTTAGGCGAAATTATCCAGTTCATTCAACCCATGTAACCGGGGCTCTGTCAGTCGCGCTTCCAATCCATTTTTACTTCTTCATAGCCCACATGCTTTATCTCTAACTCAACCGTAGATGACAGCTTTCCCATATCAAGTTGGGATGGAGACTACAATGGGAGTCTTATATGCTGTCCGGTAGGCCCAAAGATCACACAAGCCTCTTGACCCAATCCGTTCTACTCGCGGTCACTGGTTTGGGGGAACAAATCCTCTTGATTCTCTCGATTCGACACTCACTACTTGCCCCTACTTTGAGGTGATAAGGAGTGGCCAACATTATGGCCAACCCCATATTTCTCCAATAAACCCTTTGAATATCTGTTGCGAAGTGGGAGCCCCCAGCACTAATAATAGCCCCTTGGGGTGCCAAAACGAGAGAATATATCTTTTTCAAAATGCAGTACACTCTTCCCTTCATGTTTGCGATGGCTATGATGGCTTCGACCCATTTAATACATAATCAACTGCTACTAGAATGTACGGTCATCCCATGAGAACTCACGAAAGGGCCCATAATCCATAACCCCACACAATCCAATACTCAATCACAAGATTGGGTTTAGAGGGATCTCTTGCTTTCCTTGAATACCACCACTCACTTGACCTTTGTCACATGCTTTACAAACCCATGAGGCTCTTGATGAAGAGTTGTCCATTAACCACATTGCAATATTTTGTGAGCGGTTTCGGATACCACTATGATGCCGCCAACAGGTGTAAGAATGGCATGCCTCCCAAATCACTCAACCCTTTCAACATCTAGCACACAACGGCCGAATAAGCCCGTCGCCACAACTCCTATACAAGTATGGTTTCATTCGATCCCAAAAGAACTTCTTCACATTCTACATGAACTTTTTTCTTTGATAGAAAGGTCAATTCTGATGGAACAATGCCTAGCAGAGAGTTCGCACAATCTGCTAACCATGGTAATCAAGTCTTTGTGAAGCAGCCAGACATTTTCTCGGAAAGTATCATCAATTCAGTCTTATCCCCTAACTCTCTCATAGCTCACCTCTAGACGAGACAAGTGATCATCCCCTTGATTTTCAGCTCATTTCCTTTTCTATCCAGCACTTCAAAGTCAATTCTTGCAGCATTAATACCACAACCGCGAACCACCTTGGTTTTTCGGCAATCCTTTTTGCGGCCATCAAATATCTTCAATGCTGAATAATCAGTACTGAACTATAACTCGGGTACCTAGCAAAGAGGGAGTGACATTTTCTCAAAAGCACACACTACTGCTAGGAGTTCCTTGCTCAGTCACTGTGTAGTTCTTCTGAGCTTCATTTAGGGCTTTACTAGCATAGTAAATGGTGTGGAGGGATGTTGGGTTTTTTTCTCTGTCCCAAGTACTACACCAAGAGCTAACCCTACCCCACTAGCCATCGCACATTACCGTCAAATTGTACTGCTCAATCGGGGAAATAATGATGGGTGCAGACACAATTTGTCTTTAGTTCAACCGAATGCCTTAAAACATATTCATCAAAGCAAAATTTGGCAGTCCTTTCCCTCCATCAGTTTTCACAATGGGTGTGCAATCTTGAAAATTCTTTGATGAATCTTCGGTAAAAACCTCATGCCCAAGAAGCTTCCTCACACCTTTCACAGAATGGGTGGGGGCAGTCTCTCTATTACCCTTCAATTTATCTCGATCAACCTCTTGGTCCCTTTCTGAAATGCCGTGACCCCAACACAATACCATCCCTCTTTTACCATGAAATGACACTTTCCCAGTTTAGTAACCAGGATGCCCAGTCTTCACTCTCTTAAGACCTCATATAAATATTTAAGCACCGCCTCGAATGAATCACCAACCACCTAACAATCATCCATAAAACCTCTATAGTCTCTCCCCATGTCAGAAATATTGACAAATCATCATCTCTGAAAGGTTTCGGGTGTCAATTGCACAACCCGAAATGGTCATTCTTCTGAACGCAAAAGTCCCATATGGACAAGTGAAGTGGTTTTTTCCTCTGGATTCTTCTGGTGCAAATAGAAATCGATTAACCCCGAATACCCATCAAGAAACATACCCCCTTTTCCGCAAGTCTATCCGAACATCTGTCCATGAATGGCCCTGGGAAATGGTCTTTTTTCAGTCCTTGAGTTCAGTTTTACGATAATCCTACAACCCTCACCCTCCATCCAGTAACCGTTCTCATTGGTAACAAGTTCATTCCTTTGTCGTTTGGGAACACAGTCATTACCCACCTACCCCCCCTTTCTTAGGTTACACACACTTAACCCGGGCATACCCCAACTACTATCGGCGAGTGGATAGATACTCCCGCATCCAACACTTGCTAAGTTTTCCTTTCCTTCTTCACAACCCTTGCATAGGATGATTCCAGCGCTCTGGATCTCCTACTACTCGTCTTATATCCGGCATGAGTTGGATTTTATGAACGCAAATACCGGAGGGATCCCAATAATGTCCGCAATGGTCCCACCCAATGGCTCTTTTTACCTTTTTAGTACCTTCCACCAAACTCTGAACTGGTGTTTCATCCCAAGTCCTGACGCAATGATTACCGGTAAAGTGTTCACCATTTCCTAAGAATTCATACCTAAGATGGGATGGGAGAGCTTTTTATTCAACCTTTTGGAAGCTTCCTCCTCTGATAGATGGGTTTTCGCGGGTGGGGACGCACGATTTCTTCATATCGACTCAATTTCTTCGTTTTGAAACCGAACATCACCTCGGTCCCCAAGAGCCGCGACGTAACTACGCTTACTCCTCAATCAATCGCTAATCAAAGTTCATTATCACTCCTTTGCCGCTAAATGCTTTCGACACCTAGACGTCTTCTATTTTGTCCTCAAATGCCTCACCCATGTTGTAGGAGATAGCAGATGCCGATTGGAGCTCACCACTCTGCCTCAGTGACCCTACAACATTAAAGGTCACGTTCCTCATTGTTCAATCTGAAATTTCATTTGCCCCTTTTCCATGTCTACTCAGGCTCTCCCGTAGCAAGGAATGGCCTCCCAAGAATACTAGCACTTCAAAATCGACCCCTCCGCAATCAAGAATAACAAAATCTGCTGGGAATTGAATGACTCCACTTTTTAACAGCACATCGTGAGTAATCCCTATAGGTCTTTTAAATAACATGTTAAAACCCGTTCTAATCGATCCATCAGTTATCCGCAATCGCATTGGGCTTTGTGGTCAACCAAACCCAACTTCTTGTAAATCGAGAGGGGCATGAGATTTATGCTTGCCCCAAATCACATAGTAGTTTCGCAAAATGTAATCGCCCCGAGTTGTCAAGGAATAGTAACCCACCTGATCTTCTTTCTTTTGGGACCAGAGATCTTGTAGCGATAGCACTACAATGCTGGCTTCTCTCATCATCCTCAAAAGTGACCGATCTTTTCTTTGTAACCAGATCTTGCATACTTTTTTGGCGTAACCGGGCATTTGTTTCTAAAGCTAAAAGCTTCACCAAGGACATTGATAGAACGTTGCTATCATTCAACCTTGTATAAACCCGGGTATTTATTACCACCCTCGTCTTTTTTCACACTAGCTAGGAGGAAATGGTGTGTGGTGCCTAGGCCGATGGGTGTACCTTTTAGGCACTTCACATCTTTTGCAGTGTTTATCCCCTAATTCAGCATCACTTCTACCACTTTATCAGATTCTGTTGTCACCCGTTAATTCTCATCAGATGGCATAGGTGGATCATGGTTTGCGTCCCCCTCGATTAGTAATTGCCCATATCACGTCCATTCTTTTTCAGATTTTGGACATGTTGCTAGCAAGTGCCCGGTTGCCGTGTGTTAAACAGTTGCAGATAATTGGGCCAATTTAACTCAAAGTTGCTTAATTGATATTGCATGGGTATGCAACTTTTTGCCCAATACCCGCTAGAATCACTTTCCTCACTCTTTCTTTTGCTCAGCACTAGCAATCGAAACCTCCCCTCATTTTAGTGCAACATGTCCTCGACTCGTGACATACTACCAGTCCACCTCCCGAGGAATAACTTCCCGATTTTGAGGAGGAAACATAGGGTTCCATTCCCCCTTTCGTTTCTATTACCATAGTTTACCCCTGTTTAAGTTGTTGTCGCATGTAGTTTCCACCATCTCTGACATAAGACCCTCACGATTGTAGTTTACCATAGTTCCGACCTTGGTTCCCTTGAACCTTGGCGCCAATTTCTCTTGATATTGAGCTTGGGCGCTTTGGTCGGAAACCCCCCATCTGTCATTATGCCTAATAATCCTGCTCATAATACACTCATCAATTTGAGGTGGGTGTTTTTAAAGCCAAGTATAAGTTACTTGCATTAACCATTTTTTCTTGGCACCCCCAGTGACATTTTTAGTACCGAACCCAAGCTCAGTTCTCATTTGAGCCATTCCTTCACGATCAGCTGGGCTGGGTTGTGAGTGGATTGCACTGCAAATGTGTTGCTTTCTTTTCTCCCTGTATCAGATTTTTCTAGTACTCCCAACTTGTTATGCGGGAGATTTTCCAATTTTTCAGCGATCTCTGCAGACGGACATTCTCCATAACGAAGTCCACCTGCTATACGTGTCCCAATACCGCTTTTGGTGTTATCCCTTGGTCCCTGTAGAAGTATTCTTTCAGTGACTCACATCTATATACGGTGATTTGGAACACTTCTCAAGAATGAGGTTGAATCTATCCCAAGAACTAACTAACTGACTCTCCTGGTAGTTCACAAAGTTATTCACCCTTCTTTGTGGTTAGTTTCTTGGGAGAACGGATAGTAGCGTGCTAAAGAAGACATCCCCAGTTGATTCCACGTAAAAAGATGGAGTGTATGGGAGCTCAGTAACCACATCTAGCATCCTCTCCCGTCAGTTAGAGAGGAACACTCTGAGGGAAGTAGAGACCCAGGTAGAGAAAAAAAGAGCAGGGGAAGAAGAGAAAGGTGGGGGGGAGGTAAAACCGGGAGGGAATGAATAGGGGGTAAGATCGAAGAGGAGTAAAGGGCAGAAAGGAGGGAAGGGGGAAAGCCTGCTCACCCTCTAATCCAAATCAAGGCCTCCCCACACAACTTTACAACACTGAGCCCTTACCTTAGCTATATTGGCAGGTGGATCTCAGAAGGTAGCCCTGAACAAACCTCTGCAGTGAGCATTTGCATCAGACTACTATTACGCCACAAAGTTGTGGCCTGTGGGTAGAGGAGGCCACACCATGTGGCCCATCCTAATCTGGCTATGTATCATAGCCTCTATAGTCATCTTGGGGCCGTTGGAGCGGGATTCTGTCCCCCTCTGTTGATTTCACAACCCGGAAGCTTCTGGGTAACATCTGACCATGAGCATCAACCGGAGCTGGGATGTTCTGTTTGATCGCATCATTGATTCCCAATGACGATTCCATGTTTCGCAGTGTACTCTCTAACCTCGTGATCGTAGGGGAACATGGTTCTCTTCCTCTCCGTGTATTTTGGCATACAGGAGGTAGTTTCTGAAAAGAAAATCAAAAACAATAAAGACAAAGTTTAAAAATCAAGACAAACTATCAACTAAACTATAGTAATAAGTTAAAATTAATCAACAGCTAATTCCCCGCAGCGGCGCCAAAATTTGGATTCGCTCAAACTTTACTCGCAAATGAGAAGTACAGCGGTCGCGCTCAAGTAAATCACCAACCCAACAGTGAGGTTGGATCGTTCCCTCGTTCCCACGAGGAAAATGTCTAGACTTAACTTTAACTTTGTTATTACTATTGTTCGTTGATAACTTCCTAGAAAGTAAAACAAACCTAAAAAGTAAACAGGGGGGTCTTAATACTTCCTAATAAGTCAAAAGAACTAACAAATTGAAAAAGAGACACTTAACAGCTTTTTAAGTTGGGTTTAATCAATTAATCAAGTAACTAGGGTTTACGACTGTTTCCCCACAGGGTTCATAACTTGATAATTCTACCTATAACAATTCTTCCTAGTATCTGCCAATGCAAAGTGATAAGTTTAGGTATTTCTAATCCCTTGGTCCGGCATCTAGAAATCTCACTCCGCAACTGGTCTGTACGTGGTGTGGCTTTCCTAACCCTTATCGTTACCGCTCATATAAGCATCATATTCATAGTGTTACTAAGTTACTACCTTGTAACCAATCAATACGAGCCTATTAGATTGTCATACACTAAATCTATGTTCATAAGTCTTTTCCTATTATCTAACCTCCTTGTTCCGAAAGTAGCATTAAGGCGAGTTCTACTAACTTGATCATCCCTTAAAAAGATCTAAGCGAAAGAAATTCAATTAAACTCAACATGCAGACACTATTCTCGAATTGTTATTTTAGCTATGTTTTATCTCATTATTTGCCATACGGTTTCCCATAACCTATTTATGAGTTTTAGTTTACTCAAGCGCATAAACACAATATTCAAATATCTTTAAATAAGAATTCATGTACTTACTTCAATGAGAAAGAGTAAAGTGCCAACGATTGCTAATTAATCACCAACAATTACTTAAAAGAATCTCCAAAGAATCAACACTAATCATAATTTCTAATAATAATAATAGTTCTAATATTGTAGAGATATAATTATCAGGTGTCTAACCCTCAAAAACGCAGGTTTTTTTTCAAACTATTTTAAAAATAACAAAAAACCTATTTAAACAAGAATTCTAATTACTGGACAATCTCCCAAAACGCGGCTGGGGTCGACGGACCACCGACGAACCGTCGTGGTCATTCTGCCGTCGTGGACTCCGTCGTCCCATACTTGTTCATTTTCTTCTGCTGCTTTTTTCTTCATTCCCCTCAACGGCAGTGTGAACGGACCGTCATAGGGGCAACATCACGGTCCGTCGAGGTCTCGTTTCAACAAACTTCAACTCTTGGAAATTTTGGGGTACTGTGATCCTTCTCTGATCTTCACGACGTACATGCAGGCGGACTCATGGCCATGAACGGATCCGTCACATAAGCCTCGTATCCCACACTTGTCAGACTTCCCCTCTTCCTTCCAGCAGCTTCTCTCTCAAAATCTCCGCATTGCTCGCTGGAACCGATTTCCTGCAAAACAAAGAGAAACTTGTATAAAAATTAGCATAAAAAGGGCTTTTGGACACACTAAACTTGAGTTAAAAGTATTAATTATACCGTGAAGCCACGGTATATCAATAACACCTTTAGAAAACACATGTTCATAATTAATTTATCATATACTTTACATGCATTAGTGATAGATACTGGTGCATATGAGAACTATACTTTATATTGACACTGTAAGTCTACCTTACTCATAATTACGCATCAGAGTGTGTGTGCATATATATTCGTCATCATGATCCTATAAAAGCAACAACTTTGTTACTTAGGATATCACCTTTCAAATGATCACAACATATGTATAAATGTATCCCTCAAGTCCCGACCAACTCATCAATAAGACATCTACACTATATATGTCACACACCCACATTTCATCATTAGAGGCAAGAACATATTCAACATTAGAATACATATAACATGCATAGGATCACACATTCTTATAGGGTTCATATGGGTAGGGGTCATGCTACAAGAGTATTCATCACAACTATTCATGTATACCATACCAAATCCTGACATGATCTTCACATATGCATTAAACCATCAATACACCTAGATCATGATACTACAATATAATATTACAGAAGACCTTCATACTTGTGAACATCATAACCACAATTCACATTACAAAAATTTCTTTCAAGGCCATGACAATAACATATAAAGATGTTCAACAAAGTAAACACCGCCACCATAAGTGGAATATACCAAGCAACACAATTTGATATACATTATAAGCTATTTGGAGAAACGGGTCAACTTACCGATTCTGTAAGCTATGATCATCATTGATCAATAACCAATAATTCAAGATCAATTGACATAGAATCATTAGGAATAAGTAATACACTATAATCAAATCATAATTGGTTTAACATCAATTAAAGATCACAAGACCACTTTAAAGGGGAGTTTGACGGATTTAGAAATCATGGGTTGTAAATGGAATTCAATTTAAAACCATTACAAAATCAGTAGCTTAACATATATCCAAGCCGCCGCCTCTCTCCCTCTTTCTCCCCTTTCCGCCCTCCTCCTTTTCTCCCTCTCTCGCGACCACTCTCCCTTTCCCTTTCCTTGTTCAATCTTCCCCTCTTGCCTTCCTTGCCGCCTCCCCGCGCCTCCCATCAGTGTCAGCAGCAGCAGTCCCTAATGAGAACTCCTGCGCTCGGCCAAGCACTGCGAAGAGATATCGGACAGGCAGGGGGGGGGGGCCCCGAGAGACAGCAGCAGCCCAGGGCTAGATAAACGGCTTTCCAGAAACTCCACGCAGCAGCATCCAGGAGAGGCGACCAGAGGCTCCAGCAACTCCACGCAGCAGCAGCCGACAACAACGGCAACAACTCCCATCAGCAGCTCCGGACAGCGAGACAACGATAACTCGATGAATTTAAAAACGGTTAAAGATGAATTTTTTTTTTACAAATCCATCCAGGTCAGTTCTCTTTTGATTAAAATCTCTTTTTTTTTAATTTTGGTGTGACTGGTTTCTCAACGCTTTTCTTGTCACATGTTAAAAATTTTACGAAATCATTATCCTGAATAAATTATATTGTTAATGATCTGTGAATTTCTTTTTATTTCTTTGATCCATATAAATATGCCCTTGTGTTATTGCTTTTAGTTCTTTAGTATCCTTGAGTTTTCTACTGATTTGATTTCAATTTTTTTAACATCAATATTTGGGCTTTCATATTCTTTTCCGCAATAATGTTTACTCCCTCCCTCTCCTTGATTCTTAAAATTGGTTAATAATCTTGAATAAAAATTTAATTATTTGCCATCCTAATTTTAATTTGGTTTAATAAGTTACTGATCATGCTACCATTATGAATCTTTGCCTATCCTGCTCATCCAAATGAATTGGAGCCATTGATGATTTTGTTTGATTTTAGTTTTAATTTGATTAATTGTTTTTCATCCTATGGTATTGTTTTTACATATTATCTTTTCCTATTATAAAAATAGATAAGACTATCTATATATATATATATATAGTGATTTAGTTGATTGTGGTCCAACTTATATTCACATTGAGCAAGTCTAATATAATAATTCCTTCTACCCCTTTTACTAATTTACGTCTAGTCTATATATTGAATTAATTCATGTCTAAAATATTCTTTCCTAGTTCCATTTTACTGATGTATTAGGTAAATTGAAGTTTGCCTTATCTAACTTTGACATTTTTCTTACTTGTTTTTATATTTGTGAAAATAATTTAAATAATTATGTTTTGGCTCTATTTGTTAAGGTAAAAGAAATTGTCTTCCTTACTTTTTCTTACCCTCAAATTTTTTTTATTTGTCTCTCCTTATAGAAGAAAAAAATAATTCTCTTCCTTATTTATTCCTGCTTAAATTTGGAAGTGATATATTTTTAAAATTTTCTAATTTTGGCTCTCTTTTTTTTTAAGTAAGGAAACAGTATATTTATTTGATTCCTTTAAATATTTCTTTAACCTATTTGTTTCCCCTCTTTTGCTATATAAATAAGACCCTCTCCCTTCATTATTTCATCAACTCATACAACTCACTCATTCACTCTCAATCACAATTTCTCTCATCACCTACTCTTCCCTATCTCTCATTGATCTCTGCTACTCTACCATACATTAAGATTTGGTAACAATTTAAGTTATCTTCCTTTGCTATTTTTTTGCTATTTTGCTTTGTTCGAGTAAAGGTTTTAATCTTACTTGTTTTTTCATTGCTAACCATTCCTAATCTATTAAAACCGGTTAAGTATTCGGGAATTAAGCATTACATTTATTTTTTATTCGTTACATTTTTTGTGAGCTCATTGTTCTATTCTTTTGTTAACGTAATAAGTTTGTTAAGAATTGCCATATGTTCTCACCTTGTCTCATCAATGTGGATTACTTGTGTAGCTAATGTGATTGCTTTAACAGTTTCAAACTTGAAGTTCAAGTTGAAGATTATCCTGAAGAAAGATTTAATTTGCTTATTTGAAATCTAATATTTTTTTTTTTGTATTTTAATTTATTTGAATGTTTGTAACATTTGTATAACTCTAAAGCTAATATATATAAAATTATTTTGGGGATTCGTCAAGAGGGAAGGTGATTACCATGCTCTGTTCATTGGTAATTTTTTTTTTTTAAAAAGTTAGAAATCATACCCATCGTTTTTATCTATCACCACTCGAATTATTATTTGTAGTGTATAATCTAACTACTTTTCATTTTGCTGACGCTTGTTTAATGAGTCTTAAAAAAATAACTAGATTCCCATTTAATTTTTGATGTTCAAATCAAATCATAATAATTTAGTAGGCTGATTAGATGTGTAAAAAATATTATAACTTTTTTTAACATTGTCCTGTCACGTAGAAACATGCCTAAGGATTAAAACGTTCATATCATTTAGATTTACAAATCATGCATATATGTGTACTTCGTCTTTGAACACCTAGAAATCATTCTAATGGGCTAATAAATATTAATTAGAATCCATGTCATAATAAAAATACATTTTTGTTTTTTTGTGCATATTTTTTGTGCCACCTTTTAAATTAGCTAATATTATTCTTTAGTAACTTATTTTTCTCTTGAAGATTTCGCACTTGTGATGCAATATTTTTGTTTTCTTAATATAATAATTGATATTAATTAAAATCATTTCATGCATTTAACAATTGTACTTTACTGACCTTATTTGAATACACTTTCCATAGTAGAATTTTTTTGCAATTTTATCAATTACACTACATAATGTTCTACTAATTTTTTCCTTTTTACAATGTTTTTTTGCAAACTTTTTTTTAAAAAAGTCATTTAGCCAATTCTCCTTTAAAATAAAACTTTGGATTGAATTATAACATCCGTTATTTTTAAAATCAATTATAACCATTATCTCCTAATCTATTTCGTTAGTGGGAAAGCAAAGGACACTACGAGGTCCTAGTTCAAATTTTAAATTTCCCCGACACGTCCCCGTTAAGTACACCTACCCATGATTTAAAAGGAATTATGTGTTTTTATTTGTAAAGAATTTTAATTTGCCTATAATGTAAACTAAATCTTTTAAAATCATTTTTAAAAACATAAACTATTTTTTTTAACGACCCCCCTCAAATAAAAAATTGTTCTATGGTGGGGAGCCGATCAACAAATATTTTGGCATTATCCCTATAAGAAACAAACATTTTTTTAAAACTAAAAATTTTCTATTAAAAACTTATGAATGTTTTTCAAAACTTTACTTTCGCCATAATTAATTTCTTATATTTGCCAATTTTGTTTTAAACATAGTCTCTATGCTTAGTTAAAAAATAAAACTTGCATTGTTTATTTTATTGCTATCACCGTAGTCCTTGCATGCTCAAATTAATGAAAAATAATAAATGTATTAATTATTTTTAAATTTGTTATCACTTAACAAGATTAAATAAATTGTAATAAAATAAAATGAACCTTTTTGCTAATTTGTAACCCCCACATTGATTGCAATGATATCCAGCCAGGACCCCCATTTGTGGACCTCGAGGGATGCCTAACACCTTCCCCTCGAGATAATTGACCCTTACCTAATCTCTTGCTCGCTTGAACCTAGTAGCCTTGTTAGGTTAGATAGTTCCCTACTCTCCTTAATTCCGTTAGGTGGCGACTCCAAACTCGAAAATCCCAAAAGAGTTTTTGATATGTCGTGCACAACACTCATTTTCGCGAAAATGGGCGCGACAGCAATGGAGACCCGCTGGGGATTTATGGGTTCTTAGACCATTAACAAGGTTAATTGCTTATTTCTTGGGATTTTACTTTTACTTCATTTTTGGTTATTTCATTATTTGTAGGTGTCTTACCATGTTTTATTTATTTTTGTTGCCTTATTTTACTGTCTTCTCTCCTGTTCCTCCTTTCCCTTTTTCTTACTTGTTTATTACCATGTTTTCACCTCTTTCCCTTTTTCCCTTATTTGCGTACTGTTTGTACTCTCGTATCCTCTTTCCTTAATTTGCGGTGATTTTAATATTTTGAAAATTGTTTAAATTTCTTTATTCATTCATGGCTTTTTTTCTATTTATTGTTTATAAACGGTCCTGTATGTTACGCTTTCCAATTTAAATGCTAATGTTTATTTCTTGTATAATTTTGCATTCCGCTCCTACTTCCCCAATTGTGACCTCTTTCCTTTTTTATTTTGCGTTCTCGTATGTTGTGCTTTTGCACCTATCACACTAATCCAATCCTATTCAAATACCCATTATATAGAGTTCGCATATTGTGGATGTAAGTGATACTTTTACTACCCGCGAAGGCCACGAGTCCTCTAACATTGAAAATCCCTTTTGCATGTCCGTGTCAGTCAACTCTTATAAAGTCCCTGGTTAAGTCATACATGTTGCAAATCCCTAGGGTGGTTTGACTCTTGGTGTCAATCCACAATAATTTAAGTAGCCACCCTCTCGTCTAAAGGTCCCCAACACCCTTAGACGACTGCCATATTTATGTGTCAACGTGATCATAATAATAAATCAGCCACCGTTGTCCAAATGGGAAGTGTAGAATTACGTTTTTACTTTGTTTGCTCAATAGTCCTGTCCCTCACCATCACTTTCCAAACACGCAATGGTGGTCAAAGTTAATCCCATTTTTAGGACTTGGGAAAGATATTCAAAAAAATCGAGAGTAAGAAGCGAATGAACTGTTAGTCGGGGTCCTCACTACTCTATTTGATCTCCGTAGAGTCAGATCGTTACTTAAGCAAGCATTGTTTTTGAAATTAATGGATCACTTGAGAGGTTATTCTTTCAAATTCAAGGTATTTTGAGCTACCCCAACATCGCAGAACGTTGTAGGACTTCATCGGGTCTCTCATACAAATGGCTGACAATTGTTTCCACACAAGCAAGTCCAGAATCTTTTCTGAAGAAAATGGTCATGTGTCCATCATCCAAGTCTACTTTGTCCTACAAGAAGGTGGATTTCTTTTAGAGTTCTTATATTCACGCTCCTGGGGATGAGTAAGGTCAGCAAAACTTTTCAATGGAGAATTTCTTTGCTCTTTTTGCAAAATGGGAAGCTATCGTCTTACTATGCATTCGGCGTCGCCCTAATTAAGGCTTATTATTTTTTCATAGAGAAAGAGAAAGAATCCCACCCGGCTTTGTGTTACTTGGTTCGTATGTTGGCTCGAGGTTGGGAAGACCTTGTGTCCCCAAATGATCTTGCAAGAAATTCTAAGATCTTTGACTGGCATGCACCAAAGGCAAAGATTTTGAGGGGTGCAACTTTCTGCTGCAACTTTGGGCCGTCTAACATTTATAACCAAAAGCTAATACAGTGACCTATGAGAGGGACTATGAGGGAAACAAAATATCACCATCGCTAAGGAGAAATATTTTATCTCCGCCTGTGGGGACGGAGGACGGGTTCACATATCTAAAGGACGCTCATCCATGAATCCAATGGAAGGTAATTATTGGTTGAAATCCTTCGACGTTCCATATAAGAGGAAATGAACTTTACTTCATTGAGCTTATCATTTTTTTGATGGTGTGCACCATACGCACCATTTCGATCCTCGACAATTTCCGTCAGATCAAATGATAACCTCTGCGATCCCACAACAATAGCCACTATGGGGATATACGTTGGGTGTGTCAGAATTACCGCTGGTAACACACTATACTGTCAAGCATGGAAGAATGTGATAGCTATCGATGTCAATGAGCACACCGACCCTTCTACGCACCTGAATATTACGTATTGCTTTTAGAAGACTAGGCATATAGATTTGACCGTAGGAGTTTTCGCTTTTTTTTGGTTTGTGCGAGAAAAAGAGAGAAAATGGGGCTCGCAACCCTCCTTTCAGCAAGACCGATTAGACATTTTCTCAGAAATTTGGTGCCCTAACCTTGAGAGCAACATACATTAAGTTTTTTTCTCTTTTATTCCCCATGTTTTTAATCCCTAGCCCTTTTTAGTTATCTCTAGATTTAATGTAAAATAGAATTATTTTCAATAATTGAAAGTAATTTTCAATGTCTACTCCTAAAACTCCAAATTGGCAAATAAGGCTTGAATTAATTATTTGCATCACTTATGTGTCGCTTAGGCCTACCTCTGGAACTCAATGAGGTTCCCGTGCAATTTAGGTCATTTTAATCTCAACACAACGTGGTTGATATTATATATTCTCCTAACCCTAACTCTTTTCTGTTGATGCTATCTACTGTTTTTCCCCATTTCTCAAGGTTGATCTGTCCTTCATCCTGGCACATACAACATCAAAAGGGACCCCCTTTCTCCTTGCTTATCAAATGAGCAGCCTCCAGACAAGTGAAAAATGGTTGACGACAACAGCACCAATGAAAGGGTAGAAGCCTCTGAGGGAGGAAACGTCAAAATAATCTTTGTCCTAAGACTTGAGCGCGAGATTTCACAATTTGGAAAAGAGGTAGCCCCCATGCCTTGATTTTGGTCAAGTTTGTTTATCTCTCTTGGAACCCAATTTGGGAAAATGTAGACATTCCTCCTAACGAAACACCATGCAAAAGAATCCTCCAATCAATATATCCCTACCTGAATCCACTCGTCCAAATAACCTTATCCACACCCCACGCCCAAAATTACCCAAGTTCCATTTCAACCACTATTACCAACAACCAAACCAACCCCATCCCGAAACAAACCCCAAACACAAATATCCCATATAGTCTTGGAACAACAACATCAATCCAATATACGTGAACTTCCCCTCTTACCCATACCTCCATGAAATCAGAGTCCCATAAAAAAGACATCTAATAAAAAATATGTACTGAGAGATTAGAACACTTGCTCCAACAGGGTACAACTGTTGAGGAAACAAGAAGTTCGCAGGAATTGAGCTATGAGGATCTGTGCTGCACCCTGAGTAGAAACTGACCAAAGGAACAACGCCTTCCAAAATTTTTGAGCTGTTTCAATGGCAAATTGGGGATTCCAGATCCCCCCCCTAAACACCAAAAACGAATGAATTGTAACAAACTTATAAGGTTGGGAAGAGAATTATATGGATACTCATGAAGTTGTTTATGATTAGTCTTACTGGAGGCTCTATTATGGTATCCTTTGAGGAAAACACTCGCGGAAATGAGTAGAATGGGTTGTATTGCAACTAATTTCATGAATAAGGTGTGGTTTTTTAATATTTGAATGCCCCTGATTGTTTTACACAATTAAAAATTTGAAGTAAGAAAACCTAGTGAATCCTTCCAGAAATATATGCCACAAGATGGAGGTCTGAAGAAGGCTATGGCCAAACCCCTTGGGGAAGTCTCATGAATACAGTTTTTATCCGTTGCCCAATAACCAGAATACTATGACCGAATGATGCTGGTGGCTGAAATCAATCCAAACTAGGTGAAGATTGAGAAGGCATAAAGAATGGGATATCATCAACTAGGAGGCTTGACAAGCAACCAACAAGCCCTCCTACAATCTAGTGTGGAATGACAGAAGTTGAACAAACAGGTTTTGTAATGTTGGCTCCATGGAACTAAGACCCCTTTGATGCACAAGAACAATAAACCCCACCACATTCCCCATACCTCAACACCCCTACCCCAAACATCCCCTTAGCTCCACACCCCTATATCTCCCCCAACCCATGCCAATTATATTACCAAACGCTTCCCTCAATATTGCCATGCCTTATATTCCTGTCTTATGTTCAACCAACACACTTCCAAACTCCACCACCCACTCCACACCAATTACCAAACAGACCTCCCTATGAAAGAAAGCCTACCAAATTTATACCTCTTTAGCTGACCCCTAACACAACTTTTATGAGGATGCAATCGGCCTGGGTACGTCTCCCCAATTCCTGCATTACCTGTGGATGTTTCGCGCCAAAATGGTACGACCTAACAAGGTTCGCCTACCATTCAGAGAAAGACTGAAGGGTCAACACCACCGAAGGGTTTGCAGAGCCCTTAAGATTAGTTTCAAATGTTGATTGATACAAAAACCATCCACTCAGGCTCCTCAACGAATGTTTTGAATCATCCCTCTTCCTAACCAATAAGTCAGCATGGTGGAAGCTGGTGATGTCTTGGATTGGGAAGAATCTATCCTGGGCGCCCATCGAAACATGAAGCCATGTTCCTAACCACTCTCCTGCCCCATGAACCACTATAGTGGCAAGGAATCGGCCCAATTGAAGAGAAGTTGCCTGCACCCAGACCACCGTTCACTGTCTATAGCGCAATCCCCCTCAATACACGTGATACACATGCTTGTACCTTGGATTAAACAAACGAAAATGATGTGGAAGATACAGATTTGCAAACAGGGTCACAGGAATTTACACTTCTGAAAATTTTGTTTAGGGAAGCTCTAGCAAATCCAAACGCAACCATTCGTTGAGCTTGAAGATCAGGTTAATTTGGAAAAGGGTCGAGATAAGCATACTCCTGTCATTGAGCATCTGAGTAAAACCCCATCCCAAATATAAGTCTGAGCGGTTACTGCATCTTCCGAAATTCATCGAAATGCCCTTTCCCTGACATCCTTGAAGGACTATGTCCCATCGAACTAACTCATGGAGAGGTATCCCAATGGTTGGGCAGGTTCTTTGGTGGCCTAACAAATAATCTTTTTTCACAGGATTATCTGCCACCGAGGAACAACCCACAATAAAGCTCTGTACATTTGGGTGTTCAGTATCAGGATAAGGTGGTAACAAAGCATTATTTTGATGTAGGTTCACGTTTAATAATTAATAAAAACATTTTTCCCTCTGACACACTAACAGGCTGGGCGTGGATAGGGCAACAATTTCAGACAATGGACATAATGAATTGAAGGGCCATTTGATGGCTCTTGAGAGCACTATTGGGGAATAACCTGGACTGGTCCATTGTCCCTGGTCACTTTCCCCATAGCTTTTTAAAATTTTGGAATCCTTCATCGTACAACTTATTGTTTTTTTTGGTTTCGTTCATGGATCATATGGCTGGAGCGGTTCCATCCTACTCTGCACCAATGCCTGAGCTTTTGATGGGAATTAACGAAGAGGTTTGTAAGTCCATGGAGAAAAAGAGGGCATCTTTATCACACGAGTGAAGGAAGAGAGCAACAGGATGGTGAAATGTACCATACATTGGAGCTTCTTGGTAATATGAGTTGCAACCCAATGGTCAGCCAAAAAATCAATAGATATGATGGCTTGTTCGTTTTGAGCTTAGGAAGGTTTGGGGCTCATTGCAAGGGATAGTCGAACCTATGCAGCCTGTTCGACAGTCCATCCCTCCACCACTTTTGGATTGGGATAATAAGTACCCTACCGAAGAATGGCTCGATTGGGCAACCACCTAGGATGGGTACTACTTCATTATGAAACCTACCGGCCATTGCTCATCATAATGATCAGCCGCAGGTTTCATGGGAGGATTATTGATGAGACTACAGACGATTGAAGGGGTTCTCGCTAACAAAGAAGAGGGGAAAGTTTGCAAACGTCGTGATCATCGAGGAGGAGAAAGAGGGCCCTAGCGGAAGCAAGGAATCAAAGATCATGTCATGCAACTGGAACCTCGACTCCATCCAAGAACCTCCGTCCAAACTCCCAAGGTAGCCGTGGAAGAATGTTTTTCTATCAATGGTTGTTTCAATTCAAATAAACGTGTTTTTAAATACATTTTAATTCCCATCCCCTATATGATTTTCAACTGAAAACTTATGAAATTCAAATCTTATCAATAAAGTTCTTTTCCATTTTTTTCTTATATTTAATTATCCTATTTTTTTCTCCCCACAAAATTCCTATACAAATGTCGAATCTGAGAACTAGTTGAATACAATGAGAACTTCTCAACTTACTTAATGACTTAGAATAAGTCGAATAATATGAAAATGTTTCCCGAAAGAGTTAATCAAAATGGTTTTATAAGAAGAAACCTATTAGCATCCATATGACCAACAGTTGGTAGAGACAGAATTTTTGTGGAATTTGGGAAATCAGAGGTGTAGAAGAAAACCCGAGGTAAGCATCCATATGACACAAGAAAGACAAAAGGAGTATCACAAGTTTCCTCATAGATAATAAGGATATTTCGTCATGGTCGGTATACAGACATGACAGGGCTACTTACTATTCAATCGTAACCATCGACTGCCCATTGAATTCCAACATTCCCTCCGGTAACACAGACGCCTGAGACAATAAGCCATCCCGAGATGATTCTGAAAACAAAGAAGAAAGTAAATCAAATCAATTGTAGACGCCGGGATCCTTCAATGACAAATATAACCCAACTTGGCTTGCAAAAATGTCGTTCAGTGCCCAAGAAAGATGGCTGATCAGAGTTTGTGTGCATTACCGGGAACCATAAGCGATTCCTAAGATACTTTCCATTACCAAAGCCATACACATACTGATTGACAATTGTGTCAAGGGGGGGGCCCAACGAAACTTAGTCCATTTTGTGGACTGCTTTCCCCGTCTATCATCAAATAGAGAATGCACAAAGACTAGCTAAGAAACTGCCTTCATCACGCCGTGGGGCCTTCCTCTAAACTACAAAGTGAAATACCCTTTTGATAAAAGAACGCTGGGGCTACATACATTAGGGAAATTTACTAACTTTGTTTCGTGGCATGATCCATAATGAAACTTGAAGTTTAATGTTGATGATGTCTTCATCAAATCAAGTGAAAGCAAAATCCATCTTGAGGACTTACTGAATCTTCATTGCCAGGCTACACGCATACAAATCTGAAAACTGAATCCAGCAAAATATTCTTGTATGCCTGCTGGAACGACTTTGGTTTCTTCTCAGTCGTCGAGTATATAATTTGAACCTATCAAGATCAAAAGCTTATTCGTAACTTCCCCCACCAAAAGCAAGAAAGGAGGGGAAGGGAGGTGGGCGGAGGGGGCGACGGAACGAAAGGAGCCGGGGCAGAGCGCAGGCGACTGGGAGAAGGGAACCGAAGCTGCAGTTGTGAAAAAAGGATGCTGTTGGGAAAGGGACGAGCGAAAGGGCAACGCATTTTATAAGAGCAAAGGCGATCTATCCAATCCTCTTGGGTGGGTGCCACCAGAGTCAGGAAGACCAGACGTTGGGTATATTTTCAGTATTGTATATGCGGCCAGGGGGACATCTGGGTAACAACACGATGAAACAGGGAGGAATGATCAGGCAACATATTATATGAGCAAGAAGTTCACATCGTGCGAAGCCCCGGATACTCTCTATTAAGAGCGTACCCTGTTTGGCCTAACAATGGGTTGCCCCAAAAGTTACGACATACCGCTCATCGCACACTACTTATCTGATCTCAAGGATGGATCCTTTGAAGTATAATCTTTCAAAAGGCCCACACAGCCCACAGGTAAAACTTTGCAAAAGTGGCAATATGTTGAGCGAGTTTGACAGAGTGTTGTCACTCCAAAAAGCATGAAAAGCACAGGCATTACAGACCACATGGCAGAGATCCCGTGTACTATTGATTAAAGTCCTTTGAAAGACCTACTTCCCAGATGAAGAGGTGCCCTTTGTGGGGAGAAGTACATTTCCTGAAGAATTTGATGGATGAAAGATGTTCTTTGATGGCGATAAAAATCTGAATGGAATCCGGCATCGGGGCTGTTTTTTTAATCTCACCACCGGGAAACATATCCAATCAGCAAAACTCAGATTCCTTTGCTCAAAAATATTGCCGAATACAATGCCCGCAAACTATGTCCCCTCCGCGCGCGATTGACTTGGATGTTTTTTTTCCGGAAATGCAAATATAAGTGATTCAGACCTTTGATCCATCAGGTTTTTCCGTGGTGATTAGGCAACAAACAAATAGAAAGTTGTTACCATATTTGGAGTCGTGCATCGGCTAATGTAAAAGGATTTGGTCAAAACCGAATTCAATACATTTACCAAGGGTCCAAAATGAATCGCAGACGCCCCTTAGCTACTCTGTCTTCTTAATATTCGACCCCTGATCACAATTACATCGACCTTTTCACATTCACATACATGGAACAACAAGCTTATTGTTTCCATGTTAAGGAAAAGCGGATGGAAATTCCTGGGTAAGATGACCCTAGGAGGATATTTTGAATAGTGGTGAATACACAGAAGAGATGCAACAAATGTAAAAAAGCGACATTCCGAAGTTTTTAGCACCCAATTCCCTTTTTTAAGTAGGAGTAATCCTCTAATAGAAGACTCCCAATTTGAGGTTGCTTAAGAGGCGGTCGAAGTAAGGAGGCTCGCAGGCTAGGTCGAATAGAATACATGCTTGGACCTGTGTCCCTCACATGAAACGGTTTTTACATTAGCAAAGAAGAATTCTGAGTCAGGATATTTAGTTGGCAAACGAATGGAAGACAGAACTACTGCATTCGCCGACTTCCAAACATTTCGTCAATGTCCAGACCAACGCATATATGATTCGAGTACCCCCCCCAACGACTCCACGTCACTATGGGGGGGGCGGGGACCGGGGTTGTTCACAAGCATGGTGCAATGGATTCATTGGTCCAATCGAGCCAACAGCATCCAACGGGCAACAGATTTCATTCTTGTCCAATTGACTATTTTCACCAAGTAGGTTGAGGCCACTCCCATAAATCATTGACAAAGCAGTGTGTGGATGATTTTGTCAAAAATAAACATTATTTGGTAAGGTTTGGAATTCCCGAGTCAATCATCATCGACAACGTCACCAACCTAAACATTGACCTAATGAGATCACTGTGTGATAAGTTCAAGATCATTCATCGAAAACTCTACAGCATACAGCCACAGATTAACGGGGCTGTTGAGTCAGAAACAAAAACATCCAAAAGGATATTGCCCCAAGATTGATCGATAATCACAAACCACTGGCAATTAAAAGCTACCTTTCGTCATTGTCCCCCCCCCCCCTGGGGTAATCGTCCCACGAATGTGAACTTTCCACAGTTGACAATAGCACAACGAGGAAAGAGCCAAGGACACACATCATGGTAACGGGAGGAAAAGGGAGCGGCCCCGTGGGTAAGGAGAAGGAAGGGGCCGCGGAAGGTGAAGGGAAGAGGGAATACTAAGTATAGGACAGATAGTGGAGAGCAGGTCAAAGCGGCGAGAAGTTCGTAGTGGTCGACGGGATGTAAAAGCAGGAAAAGTGGATTACGAGGCAAGCTAGGCACTAGCGAAACTAAAGGTCGGTGTGGTTTTCGTAGTAACGGCCACGAAGCTGTGATACCCGCCGAATAAGAGCATACCTTCCCTAGGATCATCCAAGAAGCAAAGTTGAGTGATTCTGACTGGATACAAGGTGGGGCATAGAATTTTTCATTAATATATGGAAGAAGAATTACGACCATTTTTTGTATGGTCAGCTCTATCATAATAGAAATGGAACATAAGCTTTCAACAAGAAGGTTAAATCCATACATTTCCTCACCTGGGCCAACTGGTTTTGAAAGCGGGATTTTTTCCCAAATCAAGACGAGGCAAAGGGTAATTTTTTCACCCAAACTGTCAAGGTCCATACATAGTCCTCTCGATTATGAACTGACAGGCGATAGCCTCATCCTTTCAGAAATGGATGGAGAAGTTTGGTCCAAAACCTATCATCAGATTCTGTTAAAAGTAATTACATAATAGAGGGTTGATTTCAATATGGGCCTTCTCCTCCGTGCGATGAGTTTTTTTTAATTTTTGCCGCACACGTCAGACCCGATGCCCGTAGAAAGAGGGGTACTGTAGGCGCTCCTATGGGGTTGGTCTTATTATAAATAAAACTTTCATTTCCCCTTTTCTATCGATAACTGGGGCAGAATTTTTGAGAGGATCTCCAAAAGTTCCATAAAGATTTCTCTTGGCACATCTTCACACTGGGGCAGAATTTTTGAGTAAACTCAAAAATTTCGCCAACCAGTCAGCTTACAACGAATATCAAATGACAGCTCTACTTTTCAGTTAGACATTGTAAACTCTCAACCTATGCCATGGTCAAAGAGTCGACATCAACTTTTACTAAATGATAATTTCAAAACCTTTCAAACTTTTTCCCCCTTTTTATGAAAAAAAAATGCTCGAAGAGGTGTGGATGGCGAGCCAAAAGAGTACGCTCCGCCAAATCATGGATACCGATCAACCTCCCCCCTTTAAACTAACTATTTTTCTTTGAATGTAGAAAATACAAGTATATATACAAAGACAACTTCAACAATCAACATTACCACATTTGAGCACGACAAATGACACTCGATCCTTCCAATAAGGCGGACGCCCAAGCTACTGTACGCCCTCAAGAAACTGTTGTGCTGGCAAATTACATTCTGCCCGATATTGCATCATTTGCACCTACACCTGATATCGCTTATCGTCAAAGAACTACATCATTATATTATGCCCGAGAATCGCCCGAAACCATCATTCATGTGCCATAATTGCATGTGCCCGAAGCAATACATTATTTGCATGTTTCTCGATATTACATGTGCCCCGAAGAAATGCATCATTGCATGTTCCCGATATTGGAAATTGTCCCAAAGAAATACATCATTGCCATGTGCCAGATTGACTTATATGCTCGAAGAATTGTATCATTGCAAAATATGCCCTTTGATATTGCATGTGCCTGAAGAAAAATGTATCATTGCAATGGCCCGATATTGCAATGTGCCCGACAAAAATCCTTAGTGCAAATGGCACTCGATACTGCATGTGCCCCGAAGAAATGCATTATTGCATGTGCTCGCTATGGCTGTATCCGAAGAAATTCATCATTTGGATGTGCTCGATATTAGCATTGCCCGAAGAAAATGCAATCCATCGCATTGTGCCCGAAGTTTGCATAAGCATAAGATTGCATCGTGCTCGAAGTTTACATGTGCTCGAATAAATCAATTCTAATTATTCATCCAGATGCCAAAAAAACCTATACGCTAGCTCGTTACTTACTAATTTTAATTCCAAAGGCGTCATCTTTCATGGCCTCGACTTCATGTTATGGACTGAAGGAAATTTATTTTAATGCATATCATGTTCCCTAAGGCGTCATAGTTAGAGGGAATCATCCTCAATGGGACATGTAACATCATATAATGGCCCTAAGGGTTTAATTTTTGTCTATCATAATCCGAAGGTGTCCATATTCTAAAGGCGTCATTTTCATGGCCTACAACATCATTTCCATACCCTAAGATACCCTTTGCATTATCTGCCATGGCCCTAGACATCATAGCCTAAGACGTCTTTTTGCACGATTTAAGAAAACATCATGGTCAACATGGGAATTGCATCATGTTTTATATTTACCGCTTATATGTTCTAATTACTTTACTCCATTTAAGTTTTATTACAGTTTTACAGATTGCAGTTACAGACAAGCGCCTTCTGAAAGGCTTTTCTCGCTTACAAACAAGCCCGACAATTACTGGCTACTTTCATTATCATTTCGTTCGCTCGCCTCTATCGTGTCACGGCTACCATGAAGATATCTTCGAATTCACTCGCAAATCAACTCGCACTGTGACTTCTGATCTCTTCCATTTAGGCTCGTCCTCCTCAATGCGGACATCTTTATTGTTCGTCCGCCTTACAATGCGACATCTAGCTCTCCTCCTTACAATGCTACATCTAGGCCCGTCCGCCTTACAATGCGACAATCTAGGCTTGTCCCGCCTACAATTGCGACTCTAGGCTTTCCGCCTTACTGTGACATCTGGCTCGTCCGCCTACAATAGGACAGATAGGCCTCGTCACCTTAAACGACATTTAGGTTGTCCCATCTTATAGGACATTTAGTCCGTCCACTTAAAGGAGGAACATTTAGGATTTCTCCCTCCTCATTGGACATTTATTTGTCCGCTTTATAAAGATATTTAGGTCTTCCGCCTTAAAATGACACTTAGGCTCGTCCGCCTAAAGACGTTAGACCTCTCCAACAACCAGAGATTTTCTTATATTTTATAATCGCTATACTAATCAAATCTTATTGGAGTTTGACGTTATTCTTAGAGCTGGGTTTTTCAATCTTCAAGAAGTTAAAGAACCATCAAGGCTTTTGTCACTCAAACGTCTCAAATGCGATACGCTTCTTATCACCTCTGTCATTTTATTTAAAACTCATATTTTATCATTATTGGGTCATACTTTATATATTATAAGCTAATATTTTATCTAGAATTTGCAGATATGATCGATGCCCCTTGATTACAATTTCATGGGGGGGGTTTTTTTTGGGTTTTATCATCTAATCCCAAAAATGACCCTATTAAATTCCTTTACTACTCAATCCTCCGACCTTGCTCAAAGGTTGAACCTAATTCTATCCATGATCTTCGTGCTTCTTCTCTGTCATATACTCCTGGTAGCCTCTCATCTCTCTCTTCTCAACTGCTTCTAATCTTTATCCATTCAAGACGATATCGTGCCTTCTGAATACGCGTGCGGCTTTCAAACTTTAAGAAGTTTCATTTAATCTTATCTCAGAACTTCACACGATCCTGATCTCGTATAACCTAGATATGTTAGGCGAATTAAAAACCAAAAGTTCGGTCGTACCCTTTTTCAACTCTATAAATCGTTTCAACAATTGATCCAACCTGACATCTCTCGTCGGTCGGTCAAAAATCGGCTACTAAGTCCAACGTTGGTTCATGACCATTCATTCTTCCCATTCTCAATTCAACCAAGGGGCAGATGTGACACCCCCAATTTTTGACCGACCTTGACCAGTTTTTAGGAATACTAGTTCGAATTAATATATATTTTCAAATTTTTATAATTTTTTAGTCGACTTTACTTGAAAATTTAATATATTTTAAGTATATTTTACTTTAATAAAAATTATTTGTCCAATATTACTAAAACATTTTAAAAAAATTATTAATGAATTTCAAATGTTTCAAAATCAAAATTATTTTTTAATTATATAAAAATATTTAATATATGTAGTCATTTTAATTAAAATAGTAATTCCTAACACTTTTCTAAAAATTAGTTAAATTGTAGCCTAATGCCATTTCTAATTTCCTTCCCATTCTAGTCCACTCCACTTCACTTTTATCCAATTGTAGCCACTCTTCGTTTCAATTCTAACCATTGTTCATTGCATTTTTTAGCCTTTCCATCCTCCAACCAATCTTTGATTTTAATTTTTCATCTTTTAATCTCTCCGTCCATTTTTTAAACTAAATCCTAGATCGAATCCTAACCCTCTATCTCTATCTAATCTAACGGTTATGATTAAATCTCCTATTCTCTTTCTTCAACACCAAGAGACCCAAAACCTAAAACATTTTTTTATCTCCTTCTCTTCCCCCCTCTCTCCAAGAAGCCGCCTCTCTCCCTCTTTCTCCCCTTTCCGCCCTCCTCCCTTTCTCCCTCTCTCGCAACCCCTCTTCCTTTCCCTTTCCTTGTTCTATCTTCCCCTCTCGCCTTCCTTGCCGCCTCCCCGCGCCTCCCATCAGTGTCAGCAGCAGCAGTCCCCGACGAGAACTCCTGCGCTCGGCCAGCAGTTGCGAAGAGGAGGATCGCCAGGCAACCCGCGAGAGACAGCAGCAGCCAGGCGAGGAAAAACTGCTATAGCAACTCCACGCAGCAGCAGCCAGGCGAGGCGACCAGCGGCTCCTGCAACTCCACGCAGCAGCAGCCGACAACACCGGCAACAACTCTCACTAGCAGCTCCGGACAGCGAGACAACGAGAACTCGATGAATTTAAAAATGGTTAAAGACGAATTTTTTTTTACAAATCCATTCAGGTCCGTTCTCTTTTGATTAAAATCTATTTTTGTTTTTTAATGTTGGTGTGACTGGTTTTTGAACGCTTTGTTTGTTACTGTTAAAAATTTTACGAAATCATTAATCTTTGAACAAATTATATTTGTTATTGATCTGTGGAATTCTTTTTAATTTCTTTGATCCATATCACTATGGCCCTTGTTGGTTTCTATGATTTAGTTCATTAGTATCCTTGGAGGTTTTTTCCTACTGATTTGAATTAAGTTTTTTTGACCTCAATATTTTGGCTTTCATAATCTGTCCGCAATATGTTACTCCCTCTTCTCCTTGATTAGTAAAGTGGTTATAAATCTTGATAACAAATTCAATCTATTTTGAATCTATTTTAATTCAGAGGGGTAAAAAGTTTTATTGATCATGTCTTAATCTATGAATCTTTTGCAATATCCATGCTCTATACCAATGATTGGAGCCATTGAATGATTTTTTTGATTTTAGTTTAATTTGATTAATTGGCTTTTCATCCTCATGTACTTTTTACATATTAATTCGTTCCTATTATTTAAACATAGACAAGATTATATAATATATATATTTAAAAACAAAAATGTTTAAAAACAAACATATATAGATATCTATATATATATATAGATAGATAAATCATATATATATTGATTTGGTTGCTTGTCTCAAATATTTTATTGTAGGACCAAGTTCTACTATAATTCCTTCTACCCTTTATATTTTACACGTCTAGTTTTTATATATGAATAAATTCAATTCTATAAGATTCTTTCCTATTTCATTTTACATGATTATTATGGGTAAATTGAAGTTGCGTATCTTAACTTTGACATATTTCTTACATGTTTTTATATTTGATAAAAATAATTTAAAATAATTATGTTTTGGCTCTTATTTGTTTAAGGTAAAAGAATATTATCTTCCTTACTTTATTCTTACTCATCTAATTTTTTTTTATTTGTCTCTCCTTATTTAAGAAAAAAAAATATTTCTCTTCCTAATTTATTCCTGCTTAAATTTGGAAGTGATATATTTTTAAAATTTTCTGATATTGGATCTCTTTTTTTCAATAAAGAAAATAGTATATTTTATTGATTCCTTTAAATATTTCTTTTCCTTATTTGTTTCCCCTCTTTGCTATATAAATAAGACCCTCTCCCTTCATTATTTAATCAACTTATACATCATTCCTCTCCATCTCCAGTTCTCTCACACTCTTCATTCTCTAATTGGGCTCTCTTGCTACTCTAAACATACATTGATATTCCGGTAAAACATCAAGTGTTCTTCATCACTTATTTTTTCTATTTTGGCTTTTTTCGAGTACAGGTTGGATCAACTTGTTTTTTTTCATTGCTACATTCTTAATCTATTTAAACCTGTTAGTATCGGAATAGCATTTACATTATTTTTGTATTCGTTCATTTGTGTTGTGACTCATTGTTTTTCTATTCCCCTTTTGTTAATGTATTTACGTTGTTAAACAATTGCATATTGTCTCAATCTCACCCTCACCTTGGCTATAAATGTGATTACTTGTGTAGTTAATTCGCTTGTTTTGACAGGTTTCCAAACTTAAGTTTCAAGTTGAAATTAGTCATGAAGAAAGATTTTATTTGTTTTATTTAATCTATATCTTTTTTTTGTTATCTTTTATTCATTTTGAATGTTTGTAACAATTTTGTACTAAACTCTAAAGCTCATCTATATAAATTTATTTGGGGATTCGTCTAGGGGAAGGGCTTACATGCTCCTTGTTCAATGTAAATTTTTTTTAAACACGTCGAAATCCTAGGGTACGCCCTCTAGTTTTATCTATAACCACCTAGAATTATTATTTGTAATGTGTTATCTCTCAACCATTTTCAATTTGCTTGACTCTTTTGTTATGAGTCTTAAAAAAATACTAATTCCATTAATTTTTTTGTTGTTAAAATCAAATCATAATTATTTTTAGTAGGATGATCAGAATGTTTAAAAAATGTATAACTTTTTACATTGTCCTTGGTTACCACGTAAAACCATGCTAAAGGAATCTTGTTAAAAAGTTCAATATCATGTTAGATTACAAAAATCATGCCTATATGTTTTACTCCGTCCCTATTGAACACCTAGAAATCATGTCTATATGCTTGTAAATAAACTTTTTAGCATATCCTAATTAAAATAAAATTTGTTGTGCATATTTTTTTGCCCGCTTTTTATAATTAGCCTAATATTAACTTAATTAGTAATCTTATTTATCCTCTTAAGAGTGTTCGCACTTGTGATGCAATATGTTATTTTCCCACCATTAAAATAATAAAGATATTAAATTAAAATCATTTCATGCATTTAACAAATGACTTGGCTTTGAATACATTTTCATAGTAGAATTTTTGCATTTTTATAAAATTTAACTACATTAATGTTCTACTAATTTTTCTTTTTCACAAGTTTTTTTTTGCACTTTTTTTTAAAAAACGTCAATTCTTCAAATGCCTCCTTTAAAAACATTGGATTCGGGATTTTATAACATGTTTTAGAAGGGTGAGGGATCGCAAAGACACCAAAGAGCGAACGGAGGTACGAAGGGAGAGAAGAAATGGCCTAAAGAGGATAGAAGAGAGAAGGAAGGGAAAGAAGGTGATGACACAGGGGCCATGGCTTGCTTCTCCCCTTTTTTTCTCTTTTCCCCCTCCCTTCCTCCGCCTCATCTCCTCAACCATAATCGTTAGTGGGAAGTCAAGGCACTACGCGGTATCGTGTTCCACTTTTTAAATTAAACTGACGCGTCCCCGGAAGTCACCACCAGACCTACCCATGAATTTCAAAAGGACTTCAATGTGTATTTATGTGTAAAATATTTATGTTTCCAATGTAAAACTAAATCTTTTAAATCATTTTAAAAAACATAACCTATTTTTTTTAGACCAACCTCAAATCACAATTGTTTCTATGGTGGAGAGCCGCGATCAACAATAATCGTGGACATCATCCCTATAAAGAAACAAACATTTTTTAAAAATAAAATTTTATATTCAAAACTAATCAATTTTCAAAATTTTACTTTCGCACATATTAATTTCTTAATATTTGCCAATTTTGTTTATAACATAGTGTCATATGCTTAAATAAAAAATAAAACTTGATTGTTTATTTATTGCTATCACCTAGCCTTGCATGCTCAAATTTAAGATAAAATTATAAAATAGTATTAATTGTTTTTATATTTGTTATCACTTAGCAAGATTAAATAAATTAATAAATAAAGTGACCTTGGTTGCTAATTCTAACCCCCACATAGATTGCATGAGATACGGTCGGGACCCACATTTGTGGACCTCGAGGGATGCCTAACACCTTTCCCTCGAGGTAATTTGAACCCTTACCCTAATCTCTGGCTCGCTGACCTTAGCTAGACTTAGTTAGGTTAGATAGGTGCCCTAACGCGCCTTAATTAGTTAGGTGGCGACTCCGAACTCGAAATCCCAAAAGAGTTGTTAGGTCGTTCACAAAACCCGTTTTCTGCGAAAATGGGGCGCGACAGTTACCATACCTTATTAGAAGAAAATTCCACAAGATTTCATAACAAACCAATTCAAAATTCGTCTTTTAGCTTCAACTTGAGTTTTGCCTCCAATGGAGGTTTGAGAGAATTTGAAAGAGAAGGGAGCTTTGTGATTTTTTATTTCCTATTAGATATTGGGATTTTGACATGGGAAAATGGTTTATAACCGACTACCAAAGTTACCAAACCATCCCCATAATTATTTGGAATTTTGGACATATCAAACTTGATTTTAAATTGACACAATCGAATTTAGGAAGTGGTTGTGTTTCACGGAGGCAACTCCTAATTTTGTCTGACTAAAATTTTGCGGTAGTGAGCCTTGTGTCAAGCGTGCGATGCACAAGCAGAACAAATGACATGTGCGCGACGCGTGAGGGCCTCCACATCTTGGTGTTGCACGCTTTTAGTAGCTTTCTTGTCCAATGTTTGAGTCCTCCTCAATGTAACACCTTGAAAATCAAAGACTCATGGTAAATCCTAGCATAGGTGTCATAAAATCTAAAAATTGTCCCTAAGTCCATTTTCAATGAATGTAGGTCATTTAGAAGGTTTAAGAACCAAAACGTCCTAGAAGTTGGTTCAAAGAGATGTTAGTGTGCGTTAGCCTTTTTACTAACTTTTAGTAGTCGGAAATGTACAAAAATGTGTCGAAAGTTAGCTAATAGGTGATTTTTTAGTAGTTTCATGGTCTAAATGTATGGGTACGACTCCCCAAGGACTATCCAAGATCCCTTGAGGAGGACCCCTGCAATTTGATGTAGCATTGCCTGGCTGTTTGCATCGACATGACACATGAAGGTGCGTGTGTGGCTCGATGGGCTATCAAGACCACTGTCTTGCCACACTTAGAAAGATTTGTGAAGGCCCTTTTTTACCTAGCTACCGTTACACACGACGGAAGGGGTTAACGAGGAGTTAGTGGATCGATGGGCCGTCGAGGCAACCGTCATCCTGCAGTAAAAAAAATTTGAGGAATCCCTCACCTGCAAAGTCTCTGAACGAGACAACGGAGTGAAGGAAGGAGGGGAGTTGCGTTTGACTCACGACGCATGTCGATCGGGTCTTGTCATATGAGTCGAGTTTCACTGTATGAATTTTTTTTAAAATGATTAATTAATTAATTAATGTGGTTTTAGGGGTTTTAGTGATTCAAGGAGACTAATTAAGTTATATGGACCTCTATAAATACCTTAACCCTCATAACTAAAGACAACTCTCAAAATAAACTTTCTTCCTTCTCTCTTATTTCTCTCTCTACATGAATTTACCATTGAAGATTAGTAATAACTAGGGTTTGTTGCATCAAAAAGGGTGGATTATTTATCAAATTATTGATAAACATTAATATATGGGTTATATTCACCTTTGAGATTCTTTCCTCAAAGGGTTACTTCAAAGTATATTTCAAAAAGTTGAGTTTCTTATGAATTTCATTAAATTACGAAATTGATGTTACGGGTTGAGTTGTTAATGAATTCTTAGGGTTATATTGAGTAGATTTACATGTAATTCAACCTTTTTATTATAATTGTTGATGGTTTGGTCTAATTGAAAATTATGATCCTCTATCCTAACCCTAGGTGGTGATCTTCAACTATGTTGTATTGTGATCATTCAATTGAGTTGGTTGTTGATTTGATTACTATTCTATGGTGCTATTATGGTTAAATTAAGATGACTTATAGGCCTATAATTCTAGTTCATGAGATGAAATATAGGTTATGAGTTATAATGTAAAATTTTCCTTCGTGTTTTATCTCAAGTTGTGATCTAAAGATGAATTGTGTTATAAAGATGCAATTGGCCTTGTTATTCTATTGGTTATCATTCTTCTATGATGTACTCCTTAAGTTGGGTTGAGGTATGGGTTGATGGTAATACCTTTATGATAGATTATGAGAAAGATTGGGTAAGTATTAGAATCTCTATCTTTACATCTAATTGTGATTAATTATTGTTAATACATAATATTACAATGGAGTATGTCTTATACTAGTATTATAGGGTTGTATGATGTTGAATTGAAATTTCTTGACTATGTTGTGAGGTTGATTAAGGTGTATGTTTTATAAAGATGGTGAAAACTATCAATGAGCCTTAATATGTTATGAAATGCTAGAGTGTTTACCTCACTTATATGAATCGTGATGAAAGGACTTATACTCATACCATTCTTATTGAGATATTAATGATGACGATTATACAACGGGTAGAAACTTTGTCCTAAATTAAGTTATGATTGATAATTAAAGGATTAAAGACATTTCAAAAAGGGACTCTATCTTAGCAACGAGTGAACTAGATGGAGAAGTGTCCTTTCCCACGTAGAGAAGGTAGGAACACTACATTACTCTTGAGATTGGAGACTATAATGCATGGTGCATAAAGAGGGTCCCAACTAAATATCCTAGTTCTTGAACTATGTTGCCCTCATAGGAATACTAGCTAGTGGATCCACGTAGTTGCTATGTTTTATGTTTTGGTACTACCTTGGCATGCAGCCTGCCTTCTTTCGATGTAGGGTTTATGACATTGATTTCCACACTAGCTCATGTGGTCTATGTCGATTAGGTCAAGATGTTCCCAAAAGGTAAACAAACTAAATGAATTGAACTCTAACTTTGATAACCTAAGGGGTCTAGCTTAGACTAGGTAGGGGTATGAAAATCTACCTAGATATTACACTAGTTAGTCTTGAGGGGAGTCTTAGGAGGAGGTTCTTATATGCTTATATTAAGATAATATATGATGTATATATATTATGACCATGTCATATTGTTGATACTATATGTTGATTAGTTCGTTTATAAATATGCCTTGGATTATAACGCTAATATAAGATGAAATGCATGTCTAAATGACATGATATGTAAGGTTGGACATTGGTCATGTTTTCTTATTGAGATACTTGATTGAGTAAGGTTTTGAGCGTTTGCTTGGTGATTGAACTTGGTTACTTGATAAGGACTTGTGAGTAGTTGTTTTGTTTATTATGATATGTTTAACTCTTATTCATTCTTGAGATATTATTCCTTGATGTTAGGGTTGTGGTAAATCACACTACAAAAAAAAACCTCAAATAGCGGGGGTTAATTTTAAGGTTTGTGGGAATTTAAAACCCCGCAATACAGTATTGTGGCAGTTGTAAAAAAAACCCCACAATAGCAAAGAATTGAGTCTATATATCCTTGATCAATTAATAAACTAGTTCACAACTATTGCCCTATCTTTTTTTTATCTTGTTGAAGTACAATTAGAATTCATGAGAAAACTTACACAGATTTATTTTGCAGCTTCATTAACATATACTCCGTCTTTATTTTTATGAGTTGCAATATATATTTGTTCTCGTCTAGGTCTGTGTCCTGTTTCAGCCATCTACAAATAAAAAATTCAAGTTAGAATAATTTACTACTCAAACATGAATACATAATAAGTTAATTTACTAATCACCATTTTCGCCCTTCTCGTAGCGTTCGCTTTGGAGCCACCTGTGTGTGGAATTGTTTTTTTTTTCGATTTTAAGTGTTTCTTCTACGCATTTCCTTATAAAAAATAGATGAAACTTATTAAGAAAATCAAATAGTTACATGATAATAAATACTAGTAAAAAACAGTAACATAAGTACCTTTGTTGAATATTTATATTGGTAATCAACAAAAGAAATCCACTGATATCGTGGAATTCCATTGGGCACATTATCATTAATCTAAACTTCGCTTTTAACTGGGTCTTCGACTAACATCCACAAGTTGTTCTTATTTGCAGCCCACTTCTTTTCAATAGATTTATAAATATGTTGCCTCCCATTTGACTCTGTTCTCTTAAAGGAGAACTTGAGATTCAAGAAAATATTTATTTATTAGCTTATCTATTACTTGTAAATATAATATTGAAATTACCTATTATCTTTATCATCAAAAAGTAAAATATAGTAAGAGTCTAGTTGTAAGCTTATACCTTTATAATTTGATCGAAAATGCGATTTAAGTATGACATAGGCACCCTCGATCATTTCTCAAAGTTGTTGGAAACAAAAGCAATCACATGCTAAAATTCCAAAAAATCTTGAAAGAAGGCTACAAGCCTCTCCAAATGGTTCATTCAGGTAATCAAACTTAACCACAATAAGTTCATCAACTGATTAATTAAGCACATTCATTTTTTTATTTTGAGCCTTTTGACATTATTTTCTGAATATGCAATAAAAAAAGATAAGTTGAAGCTATGAGAAAAAAATGGTTATTGAATATTCACTTATACTCACAATTATTTGCCTAATTCTTCTACAGTCCAATATGACTGTGATTCATGCCCAATACGCTTTTTGAATGGAGCTTGAACTGTTGGAACTTGTTGTGACGAGTCTTGTTCTGTTGAAGGTGAATGTGATGTCGAATGAACTAAATGAGATGGTTGTGATGTTGGATAAGTTGTCTGAACCAGTTGTGTCATAAGTTGATCCATCGTAGCTAAATGTGATCTCGAGTCAACTGATTGAGGTAACTGTAATCCTGGCTGAAATATTGGAGGCACCTACAATGTTGGCTGAAATAATGGGACTGAATGTGTTGTGGCCAGAAATAGTGTGGTCGTGTCTGATGGCGGAAATGATGAGAATTGGAGAAATGAATGTGTTGATTCTGCACCTTGAGAATTAGATACTAATTGATCTGAGTTTTGTTTCTTCTGTGAATGCTTGATCTTTGAAATGCTGACAATTCAATATTTCAAATCTAGTAGCATGAATCAATTACATTCATAAGAATTTTTAAAAAAAATCTGTAAAAAATAACAACTGATAACTTGTAAATACTACATATTAACCATAAAAAATAAATACCTCAAACTAAAAAAACAACAAAAAATCTTCAGAAAAACAGCTCAAAACACACAACTAAAAGCAGAAACAACAACTTAAAACACAAAAATTCAGCACCTAAAATAAGAAAAATAGTGGCAAAAAACTGCAAAATTAACAGCTTAAAACACCAAAAAAATAGCGACTAATATGTAGAAACAACAACTAACAATAAAAACTAAGCACCTGAAACTAAAAAAACAGCAACAAAATCTGCACAAACAGTAGCTTAAAAGTTACAAAATCAGCAACTAAGATTGAAAAGTAGTAGATAAAACAGTAGCATAACTTTAAACACAAAAATTTCACACTAAAAGCAACAAATAGTAACCCAAAAATTGGTAAAACACTACAATACAAAAACAAAACAACAGCAACTAAAGCAGAAAAAGGACAACTACTAAAATAGTGCAGGAAATTGCAGAGGTCAAACACAAAATCAAGAAACTTAAAAGAGGGAAGAGTCAAAACACTAAAACTTCTAAAAAAATGCTTTCAAACTGGCAACTGGTTTTCCAAAATCTGGCGATTTCATTCATTCATATTCTCCTCTAATTGCAATTGGAATTCTGATATGATCTCAAAAAATTGTCCAAATTCTTGCTATTTCATTCATATATCTCCGCATATTGCAATTTGGATATTCTTATAGTTATCATCAAAAAATGTCCAAATCTTTGCTGTTATGACCTGACCCACAGGAAAGTTTAGAAGTTACTTTTAGAAAAAATGATAAGGAAAATGGATGGATCCCCATCAGCAAACCATATAGAAATATTAGCATAATGATGAATCAGCGATAAAGAAGTGATGTCGGGGTATGACGCCGATCTAAGAGACCAAAACAAAGAAAGAATAATAAAATAGACAATTAAGGACAAAATTAAACTATATGTACAAAGGGTGCGATATAGAACAATAGAATTGGGCCATTTAAGAAATTACTCACAAATCAAAATATAACCCCGTAATGAAGCAAAGAAGTAAGAACAGCAATATTGTACAAACTTACCAGAACATTTAGTACAAAAGTAATTAAAGGAGTGGAAAAGGAAAAGGACTTACAGATAATGTAGGATATAGAATAAAAATTTTATCACAATGGTTTACACAATTATGTGAAACCCAAAAAGAAAAATAAAAAAATGGAAAAAAGTAAAAATATATTTGAAATACAAATTGAAACAAATAAAAGGAAAAGAATTAGACTTAAGTGTGACTAAGATACTGAAATACCTACAATAAAGAGTTGGTGTTTTAAAAGGCAAAAAGAAGGAATATTACGTAGTTAACCAAATAAGACATGTTATGAATTGTAAAATATACAAGGTGGAAAAAGAACATACCATAATACGGCAAACGAGTAATAAATAAAGAAATAAAGTATAAAAAATAAAGAAGCTATTAAAATATGACCATCTAGGAGCACAGAAAACTATAATAAACGCATGTTTAGAGCAGGACTAGAACACCCATTGAAATATATTTAGCAGATGATAGATAGATAATAAATCCTATCGAAAAAAGCGTAATAAGTGCAGTTAAAGAACCTCCTCTACCCAAACTTTAAGTTTAGGGGAGTAAACCAGTTGAGGCGCTGTTAGGGTAATCAATTAAAGAGAAAGGGTAGTAGGACTAGCGAGATTGATTATTAAATCATTATTATGAATTGCATTTTTTAAAAGTAAGTATAATTTATTAGGAGGTTGGCAGATAAAACTTTAGCAAAAATGAATAAGATGAGTACCTATTAATTGATGATTGATGATGAATATAAGATATTATTACGTTATAATTAAAAAAATCTTAATACTGATATAAAAGAGAATTATAATAAATAGTAACATCGAGATAATAGAACTAAACAACTCAAGTTGGACGGAATTAACTATACAAAGTTATTACAAGATGAACTTTATTATGGACAATTGGATTTATATGATGACTTAGATTCCGCAATTTGTTTTTTCTTTAAATTTTCGGTAATTTACAATTGTAGCTATATATAGCCTTATCTTTCCACAATTAGAAACATGTTACATTGGAATATTTTCTTTTTGGTCTATATGGTCTTTGTGTTTTGTAATTTTTGATATAATACCTTCTTCTTGTTTTTAATTATATTTAGTTCTATTTTTTGCGTATAATTTGATATCTTTTGCGGTTTTTGTTGTTTTTTGTTTTGTGCATCCCAAAATTTGGTGCCATTTTTTTTTGCAACATGATAATTTTTATTTAATACTTTTTACATTTTTAATTTTTCTTTGGGGTTTCAACTAATTGTGTAAACCATTGGGATAAATTTTTATTCTAGATCCTAAAGTATCTGTAAGTCCTTTCATCTTCCCAATCCTTAATTACTTTGCTACTAAATGGTTCTGGTATTTTGTAAAATATTGGGTTCCTTACTTCATTTTGCTTCATATAAGGTCTATATTTTGGATTTGTAGGAAGTAATATTCTTTAACATGCAACCAAGTATATGTTTAATAGCACATTTACATATAGTAATTTTGTACATTAATTGTCTGAATTTATTATTCTTTCTTGTTTTGTTCTCTTATATTGTGGTAATACCTTCAAATGCACTTGCTTATCGCTGATTCATATTTATCTATATTTCTCTGATTTACAGTTCAAATTGCTAAAATAGTTAATCCTTGTATTGTCTTATTTTTAGTTATTTGATTAGGATGGGTAGTTATAGTTTTAGTTTTGCGGTTTCAATTTCTGTAATCTATAACATTCTACTCTTAACATCTTTTTGGTTCATGTGTTTATAAACTATAAATGCCGGGCTTGTATGTTGCCTATTACTTTTCTTTATATATTTTTTCGAATATTCATTTATATGTATTTTGAATTCTTGTGGTAGATCACACAGTTGTATTTTAATGGTTTTGTGTAATATACTATTTTCATTATTGAGTTCATTTTAACTTTTTGTTTTATGTTCTCCCATTCTTGCAGGGTCATCGTTGTATAATCGTTTCATTGTTATAATATTTTGACTTTGTTCTAGGTTAAATATAATAATTTTAATTGTTGTTTCTTGTTCTTTATGTATATTTTTCATTCTTGGGTTATATACCAATTTGAGTGGAATGGAAGCGTGTAAAGAGAGAGAAGAGAGCGTAAAGACAGAAGATAAGAGAGTTAGTAGAAGAGGTAATTGTGTTTATAATGAAGGCAAAATGCCTCTTATATAGCATACAAACGACATTTCATCTTTACTAAAGACGATTGGCCCCCTTTACTATTTACACAGTTACTTGATTTACTATTTACACACGTAACTGACTCTTACTATTACGATAATTGGCCGACAATTTTTTACATAATGGCCGACAAACTATTTATATTATACTATTTTGGCTTTTTCAGCCGACATAAAAACAAAATACTTTATCTAATTTAAAACTAAACAGTATAAAGAATACCCATACCTAATACAATAATTAAAAATAAGACCATCACAAGGATCTAAAACTATTTTAGCAAAGTTGACTGTAAATCAGGATTTACATTTAAGTTTAGTCGAAGAATCTAAACAATTAACAGCATTAACAGTACCGCAAGGTTCATGAATGGAATGTATTACCCTTGGTATTAACATGCACCAGGTAGATACCAACATTTATGGATAACTACTTTAACCACGTAGAAAATTGATTGTATACTAGATGATATCTTATGTATATTTCTACAAAACAAAGAAGAACATATAAGTTATTAGAAAAATTAGAATATAATAAAAAATTAGGTAGTAGGCTTAAGCAAAAGTAACGCAGAAATAATGAAACCACAGTAGAATTTTTAGGACTACAAATAGATACAAAGGAATAAAAATGCAAAAACTCCCTATAGTACAAAAAATATCACACTTGATGAAAATATAGCTTACAAAAAAGAAATTACAATCCATTTTAGGATTAGGAAATCAACGTAAGAGAATACATACCAAATGAGCGAAATCTAAGACCACATCCAAAAACTAAAAAAGATTGGCGAATATGCTTTGACAGATACGATAAAGAAACATATAAAAAATATCAAAAAAATTGTGTAAAAAAATTACCAAAATTATATTTTCCTGATGAAAGTAAGGCAATTCATATACATAGTGGAAACAGGATTCAAGCGATCACAGTTAGGAGGGGAGTTACTAAAATATAAAGCTAACAAAGAAAAAAATAGACACCATGGCCAGATATTACTAAGGTACATATACTGATGCCACAGACTCAAATGGGAAATAAATAGGAAAGGAATTATTTGCATGATACAAATGTTATTAGCATTTGAACCCAAACAGAGTTTACAATAAATTTTAGTGTAAGAACCGCGAATACCACAGGTAAAAATGGTGGATTGGAAACCAAAGATAGATGATTCAGTTACAACAAAGGAAATAAGAAGATGGATATAAACATATTAAATTTTACCATTTACCCCATTGAGTTATAAAAACTGACGAAAATTTAATTGCAGACTAACCCTCTCAGAGAAAGATATGATGAAAGATCTACTGCAATGATGACCAAATCTATGCAAAAAGTAAGGAAAAAATGTGAAATAGAATTAAAGGAAGCTGAAAACTAAAGGTCAGCAAGCATGGCCAAAAACATGCAGAGCTGATCAGTCGTGCGGCAGAAGGAAAAAAGCAAGAGTAGAAGGAGGGGTGGGAAACTCCTTAAAACCCATAACTTAATATTACTAATGGTTGTTGCAGTCAAGTACAACAGCTATGGGAAAAAAACAAAAAAAAAATACAAACCTAAACAGCTTATTTACAAAACCATTTATTGCCAAAAGCACCGATAGTAGAAACCCAGCCACCACAAACATTACATATGCAGCCAGCCTACCAAGGAAAAGAAAAGATGTAACCATTATTCCTTAAACCTATCATTGAAAATATATACAAATTCGACTTTTTAATTAAATCTCAAACCCAAATCTACTAAACTACAGAAGAAACCCAGGAGTATTTAACCCAAAATTACAAGGCTACAACAAGTTAATGGCACAACCCTAAACCAACCCAACACTAGTTAAAACCTGTTCAGCTTGGATTACTTAATAACTGTATATCATATGAGGGTACGAGATAAAGGGAATCCCCGGAGATCCACAAGGTTTTTTGATATACAAAAGCATTCAAAAGGAAATTTATTTTTCATACAATCTATACTGGAACCAGCTGCGATACTTTATAATGAGATAAAATCAATAATCCAGATAGTAAAAATTGGAATTGACACGAGAAAATGATAATCCGGAGGAATAAGGCAAAACCGAGATACCAAGAGTTTGAGATACCCAGGCTTCATGCTAAACACAAAAGGATAAGACAATTGGGCTATCAACTATCGTCAAGAACTAGAAAAATAATTATTACAAGGAACGCCATATGAGTATATATGGAGTACTATTCACGAGACCACTTGAATTTGATATACGCAAAGTTCAAGAGGAAATAGGACAAGCAGTAGGGAAGAAGTCCAGAATGGATTTATCCGTTAAAACCAGAACGCTTTATACCAAAAAACTAGAGCGATCAAAAAAACAAGGATTATATCCGAAGAACTGCCTGATAGATACTGCAAGCTAGTGGGACCACCAAATCTCCAGACCATAATTTGCTCAAATGCCAACCAAGGAGATACGTAATCCCTGAAGTATTTTAGAATAACAAAAAAGTAAGAAAGACAGAAATAATGTTTAAAGTAGAATAAAGTATTTTGTTTTTAGTGTCGCTGAAAAAAAGGGCCCAATCAAATAGTATATAGATAATAGTTGTCGGCAATATGTAAAAAGTTGTCGGCCAATTATCGTAAATTAGTAAGAGTCAAGTTACTGTGTTAAATAGTAAGAGTCAAGTAAACTGTGTAAATAGTAAAGGTCAATGTCTTTTAGTAAAGATGAAATGTCGTTTGTATGTCTATATAAGAGGCATTTTGCCTTCATTAACTAACACACCCTTCTACTACTCTCTTCTCTCTATTTACGCTCTCTGCTATCTCTTTACGCTTCCACATCAAATTGGTATCAGAGCTAGATAATTTATTAATATAACTATGAAAAAATCTGCGAGCTACCTCAAATCTAACAAAATCAGGTATGGTACATACTCTTAAGGTATGAGTAGCTTAAATCAATGTATCTCCTGAAAATCTCTTGTTAATTATAGTTATTATCATATTTAATAATTTATAATAAACATATTTAGAAGGTTTGCTAGAGCAACTACTCTTTAAAAGTATGACCAGCACTATGCCTCCTACGGTGAAACCGGTAGGCAAAGAAGGCGTGTGAGGGAGTAAACAAAGTGAGGCGCTGTTAGGTAATCAAGTAAAGAAGAAAAGAGAAAGCTGTTTAGTTGTAGTAGTGACTAGACGAGATGATTATAAATCATTATTATACATAATAAATACGTATAATTTATAAGAGGTGGGAAGGAATAAAACTGTTTAGCAAAAATGACTAAGATGATACTTATACTCATGATGATGATGATGAATAATAAGATATTATAATTTATATATTCAAAAATCTTAATACTGATATAAAAAGAGAAATGATAATAAATCGTAACTCCGAGATAATAGAATAAAAACTCAAGCGTTGACTGAATTAAACTATGCAAAGTATTACAAGATGAATTTATTATGACATATTTGATTTCTATGATGACTAGATAGTGGAGGAATAAAATATGGCACTGAACATTGGACTAAGACGATATGTAGAAATTACAGATTAAAAAAACTATTAGAATCCAGAAAATTAAGTAAGCTTTTTAAAATTATCACATATACTAAAGAATATCAAGAATAAAAGTAAAAGAAAATTAAAATCAAAAGAACCAAGATAGATAAGAAGGTTAGGAAAATGATGCGAAAAAATTACAATCTTTATATATAGATATAAATTATCAAATACTCAAAACAAGTAATTGATAAAATATCATTTGGTTGATAAATTAATTTCGAAAAACAGAAGACAAAGATGTTTTGTTATTGAAAAAACAGAGGTAGGGACAGAGAAATTCTATAAACAAACCCAATTAATAGAAAGATAATAATCGCAAAAAATAAATGAAAAAAAAGAACCAGAACTACAATATAGAAAGAAGAGATTAGAAGAAAAATATACTAGCAGAAGTATGTATAAATCATACTAACACAAAGGAAAAGCTATATCTATGTTAAAAACTAGAATAGGGGACTATCTGACTAGAGTTTAAAACATAAATAATACATAGATATTAATGAATAACGAAGAATTCGCATTAGACGAAAAATATATGAAACTCAAGATGGAATGATAATAAAACATAGTATTTCAAATTTAGGAGAAGATATAGAAAATCAGGAAATAATTTATATTTTGATGTGGAAAAGAAACATGCAAAACTAGAAGATATTTAACAGCTATTATGGTCAGAATAACAAAAGGAAAATGAAGAAGAAATAGAAAATTAAAAGGGAAATAGAGGAAAATAAAAGTAGAAGAGCAAGACAAGAAGTACAACAAATAGAAGAAATAAAAAATACAAGAATAGATGAACTAGAAAGAGAAATTGGATAGATAAAATTGCTCTCTGAAATAAACAAAAGCAAAACAATAGAAAAAGAAACTAGAAAAGAAAATGAATAAAAAATGAAATAAATAAATGGAACAAAAATTAAACGAGGATCTTGAAATTAATTGAAATAAATGAAATGATGAAAATGAAAATGAAAAGAATCAGAGATAGTGATATAAGTGAAACATACCACGGAAATGCTAGCACCAAACAAACCCCCAAACTAAAAAAAAATTAGAAATAAACACAGGAGTACAAATAGACCCAGATACATCAGGAGTTAACAAGATAATAGTCCAGAAATAGTCCTTAGATAGAAATGTCCTAGATCAATCCAAGACAGGACACACCAACTTATTAGCACAGGAAAGTTACCAACAATCAGATAGAGCTAATGCAATATGGAATATTGGCGTAAATAAAAATTGGATGCCAAGACCCACGAGAGTGCACAATATAATTTCTTAGATCTAGATTGTGTAACAGAGGGAAGTAAAGCAATTATTATTATGGACCGGAAAACATATTATCTAAACAATTGATAGATAATAAAATAAAATCAACAAAACACAAAGATATATTGAAAGAAATTTGTTGAGGATACAGTTAAACTATGTGATAGAAAACTACCCCAGAAAGGTTTTATAGAAGTACTTAGAATGATAAGAAAATGGAATGGATCCCCATCAGAAACAAAATATAGAAATATTAGATAAATATGAATCAGCGATAAGAAGTGAATTTGGAGGTAGGACCACACCGATAAAGAGAACCAAAACCAAAGAAAAATAATAAATAGACAATTAACTGGACAAAGTTAACTATATGTTAAAATGTTGCTATATAGAACAATATCTGGTGCCATTTAAGAATATTACTACAGAAACAAAATATAACCTTAATGAAGCAAAAGAAGTAAGAACATACTATTTTACAAATTCCAGAACCATGTAGTACAAAAGATAATTAAGGATTGGGAAAATGACAGGACTAAGATATTTAGGATCTAGAATTAATATTTTATATCCCATGGTTTACACCATTATGTGAAACCCAAAAAGAAAAATTAAAAATGGAAAAAGTATAAATAAAAATATAGCATGTTGCAAAAATTAAACTGGCACCCACAATTGGCCACTATATGAACAAGACAAAAAACCCAAAAGATATAAAAATATACAAAAATAGAACTAATTATAAATATAAACAGACAAGAAGAAGTATTTATAAAAAATTCACAAAACAAAAAAGACCCAGATAGACCAAAAAAGAAAATTATCCCAATGTAATGTTATAATTGTGGAAAGATAGGGAATAATAGCTAAGATGGTAAAATTACCGAAAAATTTAAAGAAAAAACAATTGCGGATTAATAATAAACGAAGAAAAAAATAGTATAACAATAGAAAATTCGACTATGAACTAGATGAAATATGATGCATATATAAGTATAGGATATAGAAAATGAAGAGAAACCATGACCCAGATAGTGATGACGACGAAGAACTACAATGACTGAAAGTGAAATAAGATAATAACTGAAGAAAATCATGAGAATGAAGAATAATTCACAACAAACAATCATATTTGAAATATAATATTGAATAAATGAAACGGAAAAGAATTAGACTTAAGTGTTTGATAGAGTTACTGAATACCGTACCATAAGAGTGTTTGTTCAAGACAAACGAAAGAAATATACGTAAGTTAACAAAAAGAACATGTTATGATTGCAATATACAGTGGAAAAGAATACATACCCAAATAATCAAACGGAGTAATATGCGTAATAAATAACGAAATACAAAGTATAAAAAATAAAGAAGCTATTACAATATGTACATCTAGGAGCAAAAGAAATATAATAAAAGCATTTTTTAGAGAAGGAAATGTACACCCATTGAATATATTTAGCAGATGATAGAATAATAATCCGATCAGAAAAAAGCGTAAATAGTGCAGTTAAAGGAAACCTATATACAAAAAATTAAATTTAAAAAGTGCTAATTATACAGTAACATAACAGATACAAACATAGATAAATCATTAGTATTATATTGGAGATATCAGAATAAAACTAGAACCAGGAAGTAAAATACTTTCACAGCAGATGTAAAAATTTATCTAACTAACAAAAAACATAAAATAATGGCAAAAAACAAATTGATAAAATAAAAATAGAAAAAATCTTTGAAAGATATTACAGGAATAGATAATACTGATTATAGTTGACAAAGAAATTGACAATGAAGAAGATTTAGAAATAGTGGAAAGAAACATTAGACCCTCTAGATATACCAAGTACAAGTGCCACCAAATACAAAACAAGAACTATTTCATCAAGAATACGTACATCTAAAAACGAATATGAAATAACCACAGGAATTTCTAGAAGAAATAAACACCAAATTCATTATTTCCTACAGGAATATGGAGAAAGGAAATATTAAAAATGATATAAACCACAGGACAAGAAGAAAATCATATAAAAGAGAATAGTATTAGAGACGAAAATAATAAACCAGGACACACATGCCCGGGATTACCTAGGAAATAAAGACTACAAGTGAAGAAAACAACAGAAAAAGAAATACATTATATGAGGAAATACCTTTAAAATTACACAGTTTAAAATATACCAGGAAATTAGAATATTAGCTAGAAAGAAAGGCTAGAGAAAGTTAAACCATTATAATAGAGACACGAACACTGACAATAAACTTGTCAAAAATAAAAAAATAATTATAAAAAGAACAAGATGAATATGAAATATATATATTACTTGCAAAAATTATTATAAAAGGATATCAACAACAGATCTATACTCCTATGATAGATACGGCGAAGAAGCAAACATATGGTAAATATAATGTTTACCAGAAGATAACTGGGAACACTTAAAAAAATAAAAAACACCAATGGTCGTACAGGACTTTAATAATGAGGAAGTTGATAAAATATAAAGCAAAAAAATATAAAGCTGCAAATTGGATAACAAGACTAACATTAGAAGAAATCTATAGTTAGAATTTAAATAAAAGATATGTTATTAGGAATGAACGTTTTTAGATGATTTTACACACATATAATAACAAAAACACATTAGGGGTTTACTACACCTTGTGGAAACCGAATAGGAGCAAAAGAGTAAAATAAAACAAAGAAAAGCTATTGAAGGATAAAAGGCAGTGAAAAAATAAACCAAGAAATGAAAAAATTAGATTAACGAAACAAGGAAACACAATCAGAAATGATTATATTTAACATAGACAAAGTAAAATATAATGAACAATTAGACCGATTTATACCGAGACCATTGCAAGGATGGGAGACACATAAAACAAAAGGTCAAAATTGAACTAATAGATGTGAAAAATCGATAATACACAAAACCATTAAAATACACTTTGATGATCTTACAAGAATTCAATAATACCTAATAAATGAATGATTAGAAAAAATTATATTACAAGAAATAATAGCATAGTGCATATAAGCCGGCATTCTAAGTTATAAAACACAGTGACACAAAAAGAGTAAGAGTAGAATGTTATAGATTACAGAAATTTAAACGGATTACGTTATCTCCTTGTTTGCATTTTGAGCATATGGTCTGGATATGTTGTGTCCCACTAGCAGAGTAGTAGAAGAGGTGTGTTTATACTGAAGGCAAAATGCCTCTTCTAAGAATACAAACGACATTCATCTTTACTAAAAGACGATGCCTTTGACTATTACACAGTTACTTGACTCTTACTATTTACACAGTAATTGACTCGTACTATTACGATAATTGGCGACAAACTTTTAATTAATTGGCGACAAAAACTCATACTATTCCTATTTGCTTTTCAGCCGACACTAAAAACAAAAAACTTTATTCTAATGTACATTATTTCTTTCTTTCTTAATTTTTTTTTTTTATTTAACCCTAAAATTACAAGGCTACAACAAGTTATTGCACAACTAAAACCAACCAAACTTAGGTTAAAACCTGTTACAGCTATGGATTACTTAATACTGTATATACATTGATGGTACAGAGATAAGTGGAATCCGGAAGATCACAAAAGCTTTTTGATATACAAAAGAATTACAAAGAAATTATTGTCATAAATTCTATACGGCCACCAGTGAGATACTTTATAACCTGAGATAAAACCAATAATCCATAGTAAAAATTGATTGACACGAGAAATGATAATTATTTACCGGAGGGACATCGAGGGCAACAACCCAGATACCAAGAGTTGAGATACCACTTCTGCTAACAAAAGCGATAATGGGCTATCAACTATCATCAAGACAATTAGCAAAACATATTACAGGAAACGCAAATATGGAGTGGGGGGGGTACTATTCACGAGACCCCACTTGAGGATTATACGCAAGTTCAAGAGAAATAAGACAAGCAGATAGGCGAAGAAGTCCAGAAATGGATTTTATCCCTGTTAAACCAGAAGCTATACCAATAACTAGTAGAGCGATAAAACAAGGATTCATATCCGCAAAGGACGCTGATCAGATACTGCCAAGCTAGTGGGACACAAATCTCCAGACCATATTGCTAAAAATGCAACCACGGAGATAACGTAATCCTGACCGTATATTATAATTAAAAAAAAAAAGTAAGGAGAAAGAAAATAATGTCAAATTAGAATAAAGTATTTTGTTGTTAGGGTCGGCTGTGAAAAAAGCCAAATAGTAGATATAGTAATTAGTTTGTCGGCCCAATTATGTAAAAAGTTTGTCGGCCATTTCGTAACTCGTAAGAGGTCCCAATTTACGGTTGGTGTAAATAGAGAGTCAAGTAATGTGAATAGTAAGGCAATCGTCTTGTAGTAAAGATGAAATTGTCGTTTGTATGTCGATATAAGAGGGCATGTTGCCTTCATTAATAAACACCCCTTGATACTGACTCTCTTCTCTCTCTTGTACGCTCTATCTGTCGCTCTCTTTACGCTTCCACATCAAAAGAATGACTAACCATAGTATATCAAAATAAGGAAGTGTTGGGAAAACGTATATATTTAAATTCTATTCCAGATTGTTCAATAAGTTTTGAAAAAAACTGAATTTTTTGCTTTTTCAACAAGATACATCAGCGATTTAAGGTACATGTCCACCGTTTTACTTCATTCAACTAGATGGACATCAGTGAATCCTTACAGTAAAAAATGGAGGGGAAAACAATATCTCTCGATGACTCAGGTTTCGACAATTCAATTTTGTAGCTTTTCTCAGGTCAGAGAGGCGTTAAGGTGTCATAACAAAAGCTGCCATCAAAAAGGGAGAAAAACACTACCAGTGTTTTTCAACGAACCTTCTTTGGAAGAACATTATAATTGCTATGGGTAACAACTGTTGCCGTGAGGATATGACAATTCATGGACTCCCTTATCCAAGAGATTCTTTTATGGTCCAACTCAATGCAACGAGATATATACTGCATAACCATCAAGATATTCTTTGAAGTCTTAAGAGTTTAAGGAAGGCCAACTTTTTCTACTTGGAATTGGAAAATGCACCAGCCGACATTACGTTTCTCATCCGGACATCGATCACGCAATACCCATGCTGTAGATCTTTTCGAGCCTTAAATGAGCCTTCGATTTTTCTTTTTCATTCGCAAGGTATTATATGATGTTTTCAAACACATTCTTTTCAATTTGCATAACATCTAAATTGTGGCGCAATAAATTAGACTCCAAATATGGAAGATCAAAGAAGATGCTTTTTTTTAATCCATTGTTGAGTTCCACCTTCATCATCATTTCTTTTTCTTGTTTCGTTTTCTTTTATGATTTAACTCTGCCGGTCTTCCAAATGTGACATTGATATCTTTCACCTGTTGAAAAATATATGATCCTGATAACTACTTTGGAGGGGTTCTTTCTTCCACAGTTCCATCAAAATGATGCCTCATCATTCTAAATTTGTGATTTCTAGATAAAAATCGATGATGGCCTATAAAAAACCACATTCCACTATGAGTAAGTCGACAAGGTTCTGTGTCAAAATTACAAAATGGACATGCAAGACCATTATGTGTATTCCAACTAGATAAGTTATCAAGTCCAGGTGAGTAGCTAATTTTCCACATAAGATCCACTCGCATTCTAAGCATTTCATTCTTTGATGAATCAAAAGTGTCAAGACCATCACTCCACAACTCTTTCAACTCCTTAATAAGGGATTAGAGGTATATATCTAAGTTATTTCCTGGCGCACATGGACCCGTCGTGAAAAAAATCGTTGTTGAGAGTATGAATTGGTTGTTTCAGAAACAACATGGAGACGATTGACACACCTTGTACGGCGTCACTTAAACAATAACAGGGCCAATCTATGACTAGTACTCATTGTCCCAAAAGGATTAAAACCATTACTAGCTAGGCCTAATCGGACATTTTGAGGATCTAAAGAAAATTTGGGAAAAGTTGTATCAAACTTATTCCACACCTCACCGTCTCTAGTATGTCGTAGGGTTCCATCTTGGTTATCATCCTCTTCATTCCATCTCATATGCTATGCAATTTTAGAACACGTGAACAATCTTTGCAATCTTGGTTTTAAGGGAAAGTATCGCAAAATTTTTGCAGGCTTATTCTTTTGCTTCTTATTTTCCTTCTTACTTTTGATCTATGTATGATCTCATGATCGTCGTCATGGCTTCATTCGAAGTGGACAAACTTACCTGTCGCTGCGTTAAACCATCATCGTGCCAAACATAACATGCAGTCATTTGGACAGCATCTATTTGGATATAATCAAGACTCAACTTATTATCGTTTTTGTGGCCTCATAAACAGTAATCAGGGATCTGGCAAATTCTAAAGCATCCTAGTAGTCTAGGATAATAGTCATTGTCTTATCACTTAATCCAGACAAACACTTAATGTGATAAAGCTTTAATTAAAATTCAAAAATTGAGTACTTTGAGCCTTCATACAAATCTTGACTTCCATCTTTAAGCAACTCAAATAATTTTTTCTTCTTTAATATAGGTGTATCATGTGAAGTTTCTTCTTCTTCCACTACTGGTGATGGACCTAAATAAACACCCTCATGCATTAAGCCCCAAATGCTTCATTAACCAATAAATCAATTGGATTTTCAATGTGTGGTGTAGCCCGAATGTTATATATGTTTCTCGAATTAGGAAACACATTCATTTCTCCATGCATAACCCAAGTGACATAATTATGTGGGAATGGCTTGTTGATAAAATCGTCAAACACTATATTTCTAGTTTGACACTTTCCAAAACCACATCTAAATATGGACATTTAAATTTATCCCCAATAGCTACATTGTTGAATGCAAAATCTTGAAATTGATTTAGGCCAAGAAAATACTCCGATGTATTTCTTGGCATTCGAATCTATGACTTATCCATTGAAAAATAGATTAACGTGCAAGAATATCACCTATGAGATTTCATGAGTAAGAAAATGAGTTTCCATTAGCCTCACTTGATGAGAATAAAAATTTATTAACAGAGAACAGCAATCAAAGAATTCATTAAAAAACTCACACTTGATACCAAATCCTCCCTATTAATGATGAGACATTGCCTTATAAATGTTCTAAAAATGTATAAAATAATATTCAAAATAAACTTTTAATAAGATAAAAGTTTCATTCAACAAATCATTAAAATAACAAAAATAATGAGGAACTTATAGCTTATGCAATAGTTGCAATACAATAAATATGAATCTCATAACTTTAACTACCTAATTGGAAACAAAAACCATACAAATTGCATTGTGCAATGGCTATGTACCAACAAAATTTGTCGTACTTCCTTTTTTTTTTTTACAGCAAACAAATTCAACAACCACTCGAGTTGGTTCAAACTTTAAAGTAAAATCAACACAAAAACGTTCCTCCAATAAATCTTCAACATATCATAAGACAGATCCTTCAAAACAGATTTTGAAACAAAAGTACTTCTAGGTATAGTACTCTACAAACAAACAACACAAAACTGACTATATATAATTAACATTTAATTCTACAATGTTATCATTCTATCTAATATCAAATCATACAAAATAACTGAGACAAATCTTATCACTTTCATCTAGATAAATCTTATTAGCTCAATTGATTGACTATCTAAACAAATACAATTTCAATCAGCCATAATCTAAACATAAGAAAATAATATAAAAGTTCCAACTCATAAAAAATCTAAGTTAGTATAAGTCAAAACAAACTTCTAAAACAATCAACATATTAATGTACTGCAAAAATCACATGAAAAAAATACAAATGAAAAGTAAGGGAAGTTAACATCTTCCACAGATGAGAACTCTTCTCTATTGTCTCCTTCACATATTTTAAATTCATCTACAGAAATCTACAAATTCAAACAAGCACTAAATATAAATGTATCAAAATTTGAGATATCAATACCAAAATTTGAGATACCCATACTAAAATATGAAATACCCAAATGAAAATTCGAGATACCCATATGAAAATTCGAGATTCTCATATCAAAATCGGATCAAACTCAAAAAATAACAATTATTTTGTTGAAAGAAAAAAATAAAATTGTGTACCAGATTGTGTTGAAAAGCTGCAAACAAGAACTCTTTGATTGTGAACTGCAAAGGAGAAATAATAACAGAAAGCTTCTAAACTTGTGAACTGCAAAGTGAGATAAGCTTTTGAGATGTGGAAAATATTTGCTAAGATAACATGAGGGAAACCAAAATAAAAGAGGAAATGTTGTTGGGCTATTTTTTTTTGGGATCTCTGAAGGTTTTGAACCGCTACTAAATATTTATATTTACGTCAATTTAGAAAATCCCCATTATTTAATATAATTTGCGGGGGTTAGAACTGACCTTCGTTTACAAACTCCCTCTATTTAATGTTTTTTTTGTAGTGTCATGATTCCAAGTGTGTTGGGATAAGTATTATTTTTTAAGATAGTGAGCATGTTTGGTTGATTAATATGACTTACTTGACTTTGCATGAAGCCCTAAAAGGAGTAGAATGGAATGCTTTGATAAAAAGTTCCTTCTAGCATGTTTTGCTTGTGTATGTGCATAAGATCTCATACTTAGTATATGTGGAGTACTAACCCCATTTTCTTCCCTTGTCCCATAAATTTATATTCCGGTCGTTGAAGACTTTGGAAGGCGATATTGTTAAAGGCTTGAATTCCTCCTTTCATCCAAGTAGGGTAGGTCCTCAACTTTCGAGGGTAATACCATCTTCTAGCTTTGGATTTTGTTATGAGTTTATTGACTCTATCATTTATTTCCTTGTTATTTGAATATTGTACTTTCGTATGACCTATACATGGTCTTGTTGAATTGATTTAAGGTCTATGCCCATATTGTGATATCAATTTAGATGGTACGAGACGAGACAATCGTTGAGACTATTTCTATATTTTTATATATATGTCCAATAAAAGTAGAAGGCTATGTAACCTTCCTATATGAAGGATCTATGTATTCTCGATATGAATATATATTATGTGTATGTAGAGATCCATGTAAACCTCCACGTAGAAAAATAAAAGTTTTCAATTTTTCAGCATTTTTCAACCTATGAATGTAATGACATGAAACTAAGAGGCTAGACTTATTCCTTAAAAAGGATGACGATGCCGATTACTTCTAGGGGGTAAACCCGGATATGACAAACCTATAAGCATGTTATCAACATTTCATTTAAATAAGATCCTTAGTCAGTAGCTAAATCATCATATTAACACAAGAAAACACAAGTTCATACCTTACCTTAACATGCTCATATAACCCATTTTTCTTAAACTAAAAGTTGAAATATGCATAAACATAAGTTCATTAGGTTTTTAATATTAAAATCATCAATTCATATAAAAATAAACACATTTAAAACATTATAACACTTTTACAAGAAGACCCATACTTCAAATCAAAGATAGAAGAAATTTGAGTTTGAAAACCCTTTCGGAAATCTTTTGGAAATGACTCCTTCAATGGAAGGGGGTTCAAGGATGTATACAAAAACCTCAAAGAAAAGAAACCCACTAATTTTGGTGAAAACACACGTATCAAGCATCCCTTGTTGCCCTCCTTGAGTCTTAGCTTCAACGGTGACTTTGGGAGAGTTTTCTTTAGAAAGGGAGTTTGAATATTTGAAGTGAGGGGTCTTGCCTACTTCTAGAGTTTAAAACTAATTTAATATAACCAAATAACAATAAAATTATCCACCTAGGGTCTTAAAAGTCTTGGGGTGTATTTACATAAAACACCCCAAGTTGGCAGCAACTTCACAAACTTGGCAGGCCCTCACAGACGAGACCTTCACCAACGGACCATTTGTGCATCAATGGCCCAATGGCAGGCTCTCGTGGTTTGGGACTTAGATCCAAATGGAGCCTAACCACCATGACCTTCTGGTCCAATCGACGCCCTTGGTCGACGGGCCGTTGATGGACCAATGGACTGTCCTTAGGGTCGTCGATGGCCACTGCTTTTTGCCAATTTTGCCCAAGTTTTGGGCCCTTCATCTACGGCCCCTTGGGTTCCTAGGTTGGGCCTTTCTCAGACGTTAAACCCCAAACTAAGTCTTTTAGGTCATAGGAACATCCCACCTTAGTTTCAAGGAACCACAAACACGTAAAACTCATTCAAACACATCAAGACGCACAAGTACATTGAAGCAGACCTTCCGAACGTCATGGATGTTCTTGATCGATTGAACTCCAAACTTAACCAAACTTCACACACTGTCTAAGAACACTAAAATAACTCATTTTAACCTGAATTCAACTCAAGAAACAATTACGAGGCTCTAGTTCACCTTAGTTCGTTTTTGAGCGCTACATAAATATACAAGTAAACCTAAAACACAAAATTAACTAATAATTAAATCAAAATTATATATTTCAAATAAACTTCGAGAAACATTTCTTGTACAAGAAATACTTAGAAAGTGATTGCTTAAAGATCTCTAATATCAATAAATTCTAAAAAAAAACAAATGCATTCAAATGTATAAGACAACAGTACAAAAACATATTGTCGTTCAATGCAAAAATTAAATTACCGGCATTTTCCTGCACATTCAAACAAAATTATAAGTTGGGAAATAAATGTGGAAGCGCATAATTGGAGAGTATTCACTGTAAGCTAGCCACCCAATCCAAATATTGTGCAAAACATATAGAACATGTATCTGGGAAGGAATCATGATTTTTTTTACATACAAAAATGTTCTGCAATAGTTATTCAACGTAATTAACCACAAGGTATAAGGATAAACTTAACAAAAAACAATAGGAACCTCTCGCTGGACGCCACATCCCCATGTCTCCCAATCATAAGTAGCAAAAAGTTCTATGCTGTAAAAACTCTACATCAAAAGTCAGACAACTTCCGAGAAATCTCCTACACTATCCTCCCCATATTTTAAGCAAGACATGTACTTGTGGTGCTAGCTTGTCTGTTTGACAGACACTTACAGATGCCCACAATTAGACCATGCTAAAAATATCAATGATAATTATACCTACTCTCAAAGCTAATGGAGTTAAAGTTCCTTTAATTAGACGATAATGATATAACATACCTCCTGTGTGTCCGAAGTTGTACCTCGCATCACCGTGGTTTATGCAAGTGAAAATTATCAGTCAGGAGCAAACCATTGATTCCAGACAATGTGTACCTTGCAGGACTGGTCACAACAATAGTTTACAAGATTCAAATTTTCGTACAACATGTAAGATTAAGACAATATAACTACCTCAACACTTGTGACCGAGACATAGGAAATATCCCAAAATTTGATCATATTTATTGTTAATTATCAAAATCTATGTGCATGTGTAGAAATACATTTATATAATTTTCCTGGTATTGAACCCTTATAACACATTTTCTCGCGTCTTCAACTTCCACTGTAGCCCTCCTAATTTAAAGAAATGAACAAGCAAAATTGCAGGGCGAGAGAGCTAACTTAGACAAGTTCAAAATTGAAACAACAAATTTAATGATGCATACTCCAATATAGATGAACATAATTTTCCAGCCAACAACTTTCCGCCTTTGGCATAGTAGATCTGCGAAAAAATCAAGACAAGTAAGTTATATTAGGAAAAACTTACTTATATTATTCCTTATAAATAATATGAATATAGTTACCTTAGGCCTAAAATATTGTAGTGAGACTGAATGACTAAGACTTGAGCATATGTTGGTTCTATTAATTCTTGTGTACTTCTATGAGTTTTTTTAAAGAAATATGAAAGCTATTACTTAGTCCTTTAGAAGTTCAACGAAAAAGTTTTATTTTTGGTATTTGGGTTCATAGTTGAGCAGCAGTCACTCCTTTTAATGAGATAAATATCAATATGGTTGAATAAGTAGGCTGAAATTTCTTCTTGCCATGTTATTTGTTGAGGTTACAGAATCCCGGAAGAGATCAACGCACCCCTGATTCCCATGTTCTTTATTTGGTTTGACATATAATTTCTTACATAGGGACACACCTCCAAAAAAAATTATATTGTGTATAGAATACAAATTTGACTCTAATTTTTTAGAACAATTTATGATCTGCTGTGCCTTTATGCCAAAAGGCAGCAAAATCAATTAATACAACAAACTATTAATTCCCCTGTCTAATTTTTATTCCCAAAAAACAGAAAATTGGTTAAGGGTAAAACCATTCAAGAGGAATATGTATGAGATATATCCTATTCAGAGTTGAAAAGAAAAAATGACAAGAATACATACAAAGGTGTGATGATGACCAGTCCATTCAGGCATTCAAGGAATATCAAGGACTTAGATATACAAAAACTCATTTTCTAGTCATGAATTTAAATCTACCAAGAGATAAAGAAGGTAAGGATGCAGGAATAGATTAAAAGGCTTTATGAACTTAATAAAACAGAAGTTTAAGGGATGCTAATCTGGTAGTTTCTATGATATATACAATATTTCCGACTAACAAAATATCTAAAGGGACATGAAGAGGCAATAAGAATGAACAATCCTATGATGTTGGAATAAAGAATGGGAATTGATAGTTATGACAAATTGATGTAAAGAGCATTACCAATAGTCGAGCAACAAGTTATGCAACCTCTACAAATAACTACAAGCTATATATCTATTACATTAATGTAATAGCAGCATCTCTCTCATCACCCATATTCTATTTCCACTGATTAATGCTCAAGAATTCTTCATTGATTGAACCTCAGAACCATGTTCGTACATATATCCAATAGAGATCTCATGACACTCTATTCCGGTAGAGATGTCACAACACTCACTGGAACATAATAGCCACATCCAACTAATCTTAAGAATCAAATCAATACAAAATGTCGAGAAAAAGGATGAGGTCAGTGATTTTATATGAACAGAGTGTTACCTGAAATTAAACTTAGCTCAATGTTTTGTTGCCATTATCTGGTCGCCTCACCTTCATGGAGCAACATCCTCTATCATATGATTTCTTACCTCATGAACGTAAAAAACGGACATGTAATACTTAATAGATGATGGATAATGACAAAATGTCCATTGTTCAACATATTCCCTAAGGCAATTGGATCACGAAAATGCTCACTCTCCACAGAATTGTACCATTGATATAACGTGTGATAACCTGGATTACAAAAATACATTGTTCAACTAAAAGCAATAAGGTTTAAAGAAACAGGAAATTAGGGTTGAGTTCAGAAATTCCATTTTACTAGTTGCCCAAAGAAGCCATCTATCAAAGAACAAATAAAGAGTTAAAAGGTATACTATCATTCTGATGTAAAAAAGATTAATTATTTGCTTGCATGTTCTACTATAAATGTATTATATCTAAAATATTGAACATGCCAGTGAGAGGATATTTTTAGTTGGTTTTAATTCGTCCCATGCATTAGCTGAGAACTTTTAAGTGCTATTCTAGAATCAGTACAGCGATAATGTACTTGACTAAATAGGAGACAGATCAATTCAATCATATATTTAAGAAAATAAATAAAATCTCCCCTGAATTTTAAAGTAATTTTAGCGGAATGCATATATGAATGCCTAATTTCATCAATAGAATGAGAATTAAGGCAACAATAAGTGTGCAGACACATGACGAATCCAAATTAGTAATTGATTTTTCAAAGCACCTTAGAAGGCACAAAGACTATTGCGATTATTAAAAATAATGTAGCACCATCTACTGATACATATCAGCATCCCAGCATACACATAATCAAATTCCACAGTATGATAAAGAAGGTTCCCAAGCGACTCGAAAAGGCTTTATCCTTTAAAATGTGATCTAGAAAACACTAGAAGTAGATGGGAAATGATTATTCATTCTTGCCCAACAGAAATACAACTTAGGTTCATTAAAAAGTGAAATACTATATTGTGCTCACAAAGGCATAAAATTAACACATACTTACCCATCAATTGGCATGTTATAGAACTGTAAGCTGCAGTTGAATCATAACCGACTAGAAACTTTTCTTTTGGTATTATGATATTGAAAACCTTCAAAAATGAAATTTTAAACTCCTGACCCCTTAACCTTTAAAAGTTGGTAAGCACTTTGGTCCTCTTATAATATTCATATCTTTCTGTGAAATTCTGAAGACGTGTTGTAGGGTGTGCAAAAAGCCCCTCCCAACCTTGACAAAGAAAATGCTATACATAAACTGTCTTATTTGATGGAGACATTGAAATTTCTCACTTAGTGATACAAATCTCCAGCATTCTAGTCTACAACCATTCTTGAAATAATCAGTGTAATCAGTGGTACACCTCCTTCAAGTCTCATTTGGATTGACTCTAAACATATCTTAAGAAAACTATGATAAAAATTCTCAATGTTTCTCAAGAAAGTTTTAGCAGTGAAATGTTATCTGATTCAATAATTTGGATGAGAAATAAGGATACTTCAGAAATAAAAATAATCAAATTGAAGAAGTAAACCTGGCCTGACTTTGTAGCACGTAAAGGTATGTATGTGATTTCAGCAGTTTCTCAGTGTATTATTTTGGTGAAGAGGAGCTCTAAGGAGAGTTATCTAATTTGGAGGAGAAGTAATCGCTTTTTGATTTAGTGAAAATTACATCTTTTATGAATTTTGGTTTTTGGCCAATCCGATTGGAGGGAAAGAAAAATAATTAGGAGGGAATATAATAATTTAGTGAAAAAATTGGAAATATTTAAGGAATGATATAAGGTCACACTTATAAAGTGTTCTTTTTAGTATTATAAAACACCGCACTTAAAAGTGTAGTCATATAAATAAATAGTTGTTGTTGTTATAAATCCATTGAATTGTGTGGATGTCGCTTTGAGATATACTCAAGACTTCATTGTATCATGTAGAACTGTCCCAAGGTGATAAGATCATTTGGATAACGTATGTACCTACTAATTTGGACATTTAGCATGGGTGGCCTTCTGGGGGTGATTATCTCAACTCTATAAATAGGAGATATATTCACACCTTTTGTATACACACTTGAATAAGAAAATTATCTCCTCTATCTTATACTTCTTGTCCTTTTTCTTCTATATTCTGAGCTTTCTTTACCTACGTTATCAGCACTAAATTGCACTACTCTTGCAAGGTATATTAAATATTTTTATTTAATTCACATATTCTCTCGATAATTTTCATTATGTCGAATTTATATATTCCAACTGGATTTGTGGCATTAGATATTTCTGGAAAGAAAATTATCTTTCATGTTACCTCGATGCTAGATCACATTTCAGCCTGCTAAAGGTCTTGATGCCAATATTACTCAGGGAAATTAGCATCTATCAAGATAAGGCGAAGGCTATGATTTTCCTTCGTCATCATCTTGATGCGGGCCTGAATATTGATATTCGACGTTGAAAGATCCACTTGAATTGTGGGACCTTTTTAAAGGAGAGATATGACCCCTAAAGGCAACAGTGTTGCCAAGAGCTCATTATGAGTGAATGCATTTACGATATTCAATATTTTTTTAAGACGTGATTGAATACCACTCTGTTGTATTCAGGATAACCTCCCCCCAGTTGAAATTTATGTGGGGAAGACTAATAAAAGATTAGGACATGTTGGAAAAGACCTTACTACTTTTTTCTTTTGGGGGGGGGGGGGGGGTTTTTTTCCATGCCTCAAATGTTATATCCAGCAGCATATTCGTGAAAAGGGTTTCAGAAATATTCTGAACTAATCTCATGTCCTGTTTGGTGGCTGCAGCAACATAATGCTCTTTTAATTAAAATCATGAAGCTCATCCCCACTGGAGCTGTTCTCCATTAACCAGGAGGCAAATATTGTGGAAGCAACTTGATCAATCTGAAGTAAAAGTGATGATCATCGGGGATATATAAGCACGGACCGTGGCAAAAAAATCAAAACATATCACTAATCGTCAATGTGGTGGTCATAATAAAAGGGAGAACAACATGATTCTCAATAACCCCTCAAAAGTAATTGTCGTCTGTTGTTGGCATGAAAGGTCATTGGAAGAAGAATGTCAAACACTGAACCTTTTGTAAGGCTCTATCAAAATCCTTTAACTTAAAAGAAATGTAAATAAAAGTGGTGCTTCCTCTTCCATTCTCGAGGCTGAGTCACATATGAAACTCTTAAATGATGATAAGCCGGGAACATCTCAGAAATATATACGGATGTTGAAGCAAATTTTGGCTTTTTTTTTTTTTTTTTTTTAAAAAAAAGATGATTTTGGGGCCTTTGGTGACATTACTCATATGGAAGTTGTTACTTCTTTTGGAGATCGAAACGATTTGATCTTTAGGCTGGGGAATGAAAGTCTTTAATATGTTTTACTTATGTATTTTTAATTATCATGTATTCATGTGAAGTATTTAATATGTCCGTTGTTAACTTTTTGTTCTTCCCTCTTTTGATGTATTTTATTTTAATGCAAATTAATAGAAATCCCCATTGTCAGTTGGATTCAAGATGCATTAATGGAGGGTATGCCTTCTTGATAGTGCTACAACCATACAATATTAAAGAAAGAAATACTTTTCTAAATTTGGTTATGAAAATGGCATATGTTCACTACAATATCAGGTAGTACAATTAATTAGGGCGTCTGAAGAGCGACCTTATTACTACCTTGGGGACAATAATTAAAGTATTGATAAATGTCATATATTGTAGAAGTCTCAAAGAAACTTTAAGTTTCAAACGTTTATTCGGCCAAAATGGCTATCATGTGGAGACGGCTAATGAAGGAAAGTTGAATACTTTACATTACTACAATTAATGTAGAGAAGAAATTGTGCGGAAAATTACCTGCATTTTCTTCTGGGTTGTACTATACAATCTAAGTACGTTGAATACATCCGTAGTAAAACACCAGGTTTACTAATTTTAATGATTTTATCATTTTGGTCAGACCTGTTGGGGCTGGATTTAAATATGCACAAAATCATTGAGAATTCACATGGGCACAGCTTACAGAGCCCACATATGCCTTCAATCAAAGAATTCTCTTGGGCTGGCTTGTTTCTCAAGAAGTTGATCATTAAACCCTCAACATTTAAGGTTGGATTGAATCCCCTGTGTTTCTGGAACGTATACAGGGTGAGATATGTGGACCAATCAACCTGCATGTGGACGCCTTTAAATAATTATATTAGATGGTCTTGATATATGCTTCTACAAGATGGTCACATGTGTGGGTTTATTATCAACTCTCGGACAATGGCCATTTTTGCCGAGATGCTTGGCTCAATCATAAGATTGTGAAAGCACATTTTCCTTCCAGCTATAATACAAAAAGACAATCCGTCTAGATTAATGCTGGAAAGTTTACATCCTCAGGTATTTAATGATTATTGTATGTCTACTTGTATAACTGTTCAACACCAATTGCGCTGTTCACACTCACACGTTCTAGCAGAATCATATTGATTAACGTCTGGCAATTGATAGCTAGACCATTAACTAATGAGCACAAAGTTATCTGTGTCTATGTGGGGCAGCCTATTCTTGGCATGCAGCAGCCTTTTTGTGCGGCATAAGGCAACCAATTATCATGAATTCTCACCCATTTACAATGGACTTTTGGTCAAGAGCCAACATTTCCCATCTTAGAGTTTTGGATGTGCGGTGTATGTCCCCATTTCCTCCACCACACGCACAAAGATGGGTCCGCAAGAAGGTTGGGGATTATAGGTTGGGTATGGAAATCTCCTTCATCATAAAATATTTGGAGCTATGACTGGAGATTTTTTAAGCAGATTTTGCGTAGTTGTCATTTTGATGAATCAGTATACCCAACAGTCGGGGGAAAAAAGTCATTGGGAAAATAGTAGTTGGAATTCATCAATCTCTTTCTCATCTGGATCCCTCGAATCAAACCCAATGTGCAAGAAGTTCAAAGAATAATTTATGTTGCAGAACATTGCAAATCAGCTACCATATGCATTTTTAACGAATCTTCCAAGTATTACTATCGCATATCCTCCAGCTGTTAAGAATGGCTCCAGTTCGAGTTGATATCCACGACGGGACAAATTTTTAAGGCAAATGAGTCCTAGACCATTGGAAGCGTGGTGAACCAACTTGGTTCCAAGGATACAATCCTCGAAAGCGAAAAGGATAAAAATGATCAAGATGATCATGGGTTGAAAGAAATTTCTCAGTGAGACCCAGTCTACACAATGATGATGAGGAGGTTCGAACATTTCTGAAAACAATGCAATTTCACAATGATTATTTCCTCGAAAGGAAGAACAAAGAAAAGTTGTGGAACCGAAATATGTTTGATTGACAACATTTTGCCTATAATGTTGCTATTGAAATAATGAACAAGATGAAGATTTTGAGCAAAATCTGTCACGAATGTAGACCTAGAAATGATTGGCCAAAATGAAAGGATGCATTCAACTGAATTGGCTTTCACTAGAAAAAAAACGTAAGTTTTTGGAACCAATAATACCTAACACCTTAGGTATCAACCAGTGGGGTATAGCAAATGCGGGTTTTTGTACGAAAAGACATGAGAAAAGTGAAGTCATGAGATATTAAGGACCCTACTCGGTTGCTCAAGGTTTTTCTCAAAGACCTGGCATTGATTATATGTAGAACATATTCTCAAGTGGATATGCACACCTGTAGCTATCTCAACATGCTGGCAGTTCATGAAAAACTTGAAATGCGTCTAATGGCGTTGTCACAGCCTATCTATTGGCTCCTTGGACCACAACTTTTCCATGAAAATTCCTGAGCATTTAAAGTGCCTGAACATACAAAGACTTCAAGAGAAACTTGTTCAATAAAGCTTCATAAAATCTCTGTATGGCCTGACACTAAGGAATGATGTGGTACAATCTTTAAAGTGAATATTTGTTAAAGAGGTACAAAATGACCGCATTTGTTCCTGGCATTTTCATTAAACGGTCGGGGGGGTCTGAATTTGTAATAATAGCTGTGTTGATGTTGATGATTGAACTCATTTGAACTCGTAAGAGCTTTTAGAAGCTGTGAGTGTTTGAAAAAGAGAATTTGAAATGAAATATCTGGCAACACAAATTTTGGTCTTGGTCTACAGATTGGGAGAATGTCAAATGGAAATACTTGTTCATCATCAACGTACACAGAAAAAGACTAAAAGGCGTTTTTACAATGGATAACTCACATCCATTGAGTACTCTCCATGGGTGGTAAGATCTCTTGACAGCAATTACAGATCCATTCGACCTCAAGATAATGATGAAGAGGCTTCTTGGTGATGAACTCCTTATCTGAGTCGATCGGGGCACTAATTACCGTTAGGCTAACAATAACTCGACCAGATATTGTTTTGCATTAAGTCTATTGGAAAGATTCAGTTCCTCCCCAAAAAAACAGACATTGGAATGGTGTTAAACACATACTTCGATATCTTCGAGGGACCATGACAGGGTTTATTTCTCATTCCAATGAATCCAATCAGAACTGATTTGTTAACGCATATGCAGGGTACTTATCAGCTCCGACATAAGCTCGATCACAAACGGGCTTATTTGTCTTCCATTGGAGACACGGAAATATCTTGGCGATCAAGGAAACATTGGTAGCCACTTCTTCAAATCAGGCATAAATACGAGCCATCCATGAAGCAAGTCGATAGTGCGTCTGGTTGAGATCAATGGACCCATCATATTCAGAAAAAATGTGGTGGTTTTCTTTGAAAAAGAATATAGCCAACCACAATGTACGAAGATAATGCTGGCATGTATAGGCTCATTGAAAGGAGATACATCAACGGAGACCGGACAAAAGCATATCTCACCAAAGTTTCTTTTCACACATGATCTTCAACAAATGGTGATATAGAAGTTCAACCAATTCGTTCAAGTGATAATTTGCTGATTTAATTCACTAGTCATTGCCAACATCAACATTGAGAAGTTGAGATAAAGATTGGAATGCGCCGTCCCGAGATATCAAGTAAAGTTTTCATCAGGGGGCGCGAATACGCGTTATCTCTTTTCCTAAAACTATGGTTTTTTGTCCCAGTTGGGTTTTTCCTGGTAGGTTTTTAATGAGGCAAATTCAAAGCGTATTATGAGATATGTGTACTCTTTTTTCCTTCACTAGGCTTTTTCCCACTGGTTTTTCCTAGTAAGGTTTTAACGAGGCACATAATCTATGGACAATCACCAAGGGGAGTGTTAAACTCCAGTAATGTGTGGATTGTCCTTTAGTATACTCAAGACTTAATTGATTCATGTATACATGTTCCCAAGGTTGTAAGAATCATTTGGATACCTATGTACCTATATTGGACTTTAATCATGGGGGCCTTTGGGTTGTATCTCCACCTCTATATAGAGTATCTTCAATTCCTTTTGTAATACCACTTGAATACGAAAATATCTCCTCTATCTTATCTCTTGCTTTTTCTATCTATATTCTGAGCTTTCTTTACAACAGTTGTCAATTATATCATAATTTAACAACGTTTATAAAGTATAGCATATACTAATAAAAAGCAGGTTTTATAAGTGTTTGCCAATAAAAGCGTTTCCAAAAGCTAAAAAATAAAACTACACTTAAAAACTGTGCCCAAAAATATTTTTGGCAACACTTCAAAAGTGTTGTCAAGACATAGTGTTTCCTTAGGGATAAAATGGTGTAGTGCTCCATCAATGGTTGATCAAGGTATTTCATAGACTGCACCTCAACCACAAAATACGATTCAGAGTTATGATGGACCATAAATCCACCATTTGTAGAATATTCCAATCAAACAACCAAATGAACCAACCTATGAACATCTTTCAGTAGGTCTTTCTTGGCTTCTTCTACATCAAAGACACTACCCATGGTCATACGACTTAAACCATTTGAAACAACATTGGCCTTGAAGGGATTTAGAGAAAACTCATGTCGTAATCTTTCAACAATTCCAACCACCTTCTTTGTCGGACATTTAACTCCTTTAGAGTATACACATATTGAAGACTATTGTGGTCGGTATACACATCAACATGGACACCATACAAATAATTCATCCATATTTTCAAGGCAAATAGAATGATTGCTAATTCAAGATCATGAGTTGGATAATTCTACTCATGTATCTTAAGTTACCAAGAAGCATAAACTACTACTTTTTCATGTTGCATAAGAACACACCCTAGGTCCACTGGGGATGCCTCACAGTACACAACTAAGCCCTTGGTACCTTCTATTAAGGTCAACACTGTAGCGTAGGTAAGTCTCTCTTTCAAAATTTGGAAGCTTCATTCACATGCCTCCGACCACTCAAATTTCATACTCTTTTGGGTCAAGGTAGTCAAGGGAGATGCAACGGACGCAAAACCATCCACAAACCTCCTATAATATACTGCTAGACCCAAAAAGCTTCTAATATATGTTGGAATCAATAGTCTAGGACAATTCATGACCGCCTCGGTTTTCATTGGATCAACCTCAACTCCTGCACTAGAAATGATATGACAAAGAAACACAGTGACCTCAACCAAAACTCATACTTGCTTTAAATGGCAAATAGTTGATTTTTGCTTAATCACTTACAAAACCCCCCTCAAATTGTCCATGTTTTCACCCTCATTTTTCGAATATACCTAGATATCATCAATGAAGACAATGACAAATAAATCTTGATAATCTCAAAACATCCTATTCATGAGATCCATAAATGTCGTTGACGTATTAGTTACCAAAGGACATTAGTAAGAACTCATAGTAACCATATCTAGTCCGAAATTTCATTTTTGTGTATATTTTCACCTCTCACCATAAGTTGGTGATACCCCGATCTCAAGTCAATCATAGAAAAGTAGTCTGCCCTTTGGGGTTGATCAAACATGTCGACAATCTAAGTGAGAGGACACTTATTACTAATAGTGACTTTATTGAGTTGGCAAAAATCAATGCACATTCTAACGGACCCATCCTTTTTCTTCAAAACAATACCAGTGCAACCCATGGAGAAATACTAGGTCTAGTAAAGCCTTTGTCTAGCAAGTCCTTTAGTTGATCCTTCAACACTTTTAATTTAGCCGGATCCATCCGATAAGGAGGAATTGAAATTGGGTTGGTATCCGGTAGAAAGTTAATACCAAAATTAATTTCCCGTTCGGGAGGATTCCGGGAAGATCATTAGGAAAGACATCCGAAAAATCCATCACTACGGGGACTAACTCAACGGAGCATTTTCGGAGTCTACATCTTTGACTCATACAATATGGTATACACACCCTTTAGAGATCATCTTACATGACTTTAAAAAAGAAATGATACGACCTCTAGAAATAGAATTTTCCCCCTTCACTCTAAGATTAATTCATTTGGAAAATTGAACTTGACAATTCTTGTTGTACAATCAATGGAAGCAAAATAATCATGCAACCAATCCATCCCCAAGATGACATAAAAATTGACCATATAAAGTTATATTAATTCATCATAAGTAACTCAATTGGGCAACATTATAGGACAATTATTATATCCCTGTTCACAACTACCGACTCACCTACATGGGTAGTTTCCATGAAAGGGTCATTTAGGATATCAGGCAAAAGATCAAACTTTCTAGATATAAATGGACTAACAAATGATAACGTAGCACCCGAATCAAGTAAATAATAAAAATCAATAGAGAATACTTGTAACATACCGGTCACCACATCAGGAGAACTCTCTTGTTCACCCCTAGAGCGAAGAGCATAAAAGCGATTATTCTTTGGAGCATCCACATTACAACAACTAGCTTGAGCTTGCCAACTTCCTTTGTCTTGCCCCTTCAAATTACGGCAATCCTTAACCTTGTGGCCACACTTGCCACACCCAGAGCAATTGTATGTCCCAGCAAGGCAATCACCATAATGTTTCTTGCCATACTTACCACATGTTTGATTCTTACTTGGTGAACTAGACCTCTTCCTTTTTGAGACTTAAGGTTTGATAAGCTTTCAACACGAGCCTTAGGAAATTTGGAAGGAACTTAATTATAAAACCTATTCTTGAATCTAGGCTTGTCTTGAATGCCAAGCCTACCCTTAGAAAAACCACCTTCATAAGACCTTTCCTTCTTGGCCTCCCTACTCTTCCCCCTTAACCTAGTCTCTTCCACTTTTTGAGCATGAAGCATGAGATGAGAGATATTCATATTATCATATCATAGCCGAACTAAATTCTTCAACCAAGTCTTCATACAATACCACAAGAAAACAACTCATCTCATTATTTGGGTTTGACAGCAAGGATGGATCATACATGGACAATTTAGTGAATTTCAAAGAAAAGTCAGGTACACTCATACTTTCTTGACGAAGGTTAATGAATTCTTTCACCTTAGATTCCCTCATCTTTCTAGGAAAGAACCTATAAAGGAAATCTCTCTTGAAGATCTCCCAAGTCACCGGACCACCACTTAGTGCCCAATTAACCCTCTATTGTAAATTTCCATGTTTGGGCGACATCATTGAGTTGATAATCCGTCAATTAAGACTTCTCAATTGAGGTGAACCGCAATGCGTAGAGTATCTTATATAATTCATCAAGGAAATCTTGAAGTTCCTCATCCGACCTCGACCTAAAGAATATAGGTGGATTCATTCTAGTAAAGTCACTCAAATGAGAGTCCATATAGTTAGCATGTTGAGGCACTCGAGGTCCAACCTCCCTATTCACTTGGGCCGTCATATCTTGGACTTATGAAGTGATGGAATTAGCTTGAGAGGTCATGGCTTGGGCTAAACTGAGAAAAACTTACTTTTCTCTCCATCGGTAATCGGTGGAGGAACAACCGAAACTTGATCAGCCATGGCAACTTTTTCAAGTGGAGGCACTTGGTTGTTATGAGCTCCCACATTTTCCATTTATTCCTGAGTCCTTCTAGCAGCTGATATTTGAGTATTCATACCTATAACCACGATATAAGGTTTATATGAAAGAACACAACAAGACTCTAGAGGCACGTCATAGGAATACAAGGAGATGAGAGTTTTTTAAACATCACATAGTCTCTCATTCATAAGTGTGGCGCTCTGTAAGACCTGGAAAATGATTTAGGTGAATTAGAGGCTAATATGGTTGTCATGATGGTCTAAGGTCCTAAATTGATATATAATATGATATTGAGGTAGTGTCTAAGAGTTTAGGTGCATTGGATGTCAAACGTCAAGCGACGACTAAATCACCTATATGCCTAATATTTGATTCTATGTGTTTATGTGTGTTTGGTGAGGTTGTAAGGTCCTCAAATGATTTATTATTACATATATAGGTAGTGTGTCGAGTTTTGTGGAGTTTGGAGGTCAAACGTCCATGACGTTCGAAAGTGTTGCCTTGAAACGACCTTGTGTGTGTAGGCATATTTGGTTGGGTTTTACGTAATTGTTTTGGGTGAAATTCATGTGAGAGGTTCTAAACTTGTATACTATCATATTTCGGTTGGAAACGTCCGGGGAAACATTCCCAAGGACCAACCAAAGGACCATAAGGAAGGACTCATGTTGGTGGCAAAAACTGCCCAAGGCAGTCTCACCTATGAATGGCAAACGACAACCATTGTCCTTGTCGATGCCCCGTAGGTGGATGGCGTGGTATATTATTTAGCACGGGGAGCTAAACTTCCAGTTTCAAGTCTCTGAACCCATCAACGGAGGAGAGGACAGTTCGTGTGTGGACCTATGCCCCGTCGATGGGCGACCGTTGTTTGGGGTCTGTGTTCCTACGTAGGCTACTTTTAAGTGAGGGTGAAAGTTTAATTTCAACCCACTTCCAAATAAGAGTATTGGTTATTCCTTAAGGGTATTTTAGGCATTTTATGTGTGTATAAGAGACTTTAACAATAAAAATATTTCATTCTTCCAAATCAAAAATCCAAATCCCTTAGAATTCTCTCTAGAATACCATTGGAGTCAAAACTCAAGGAAGGGCTTGGAGTGATGAATTGAGTGGAGATTCTTCATAAAATCGATTAATTAGCTTCATCAAGGTATGAATTTTGATCCTTGAAACTCTCTTCATCATGGAGCCCAATATTCAAAGATATTTTCTAAAGTTTTCAAGTTGAATTATCAAATTTTATGATCTATTCCATGGGTTCTTGCATTAATGATTTATAAACATTGAATAATTATAGAATTTCTATTTTATTGATATTTTAAATTAACATCCCTATACCACATTGAATTCGCTTTTTGTTTTGTACTACTTATGTTACTTGATTTTTCTAATGTTGATGAATTCGAATGTAGTTTCATGTAGGCTATTGACTGATGAAATAATTGTAGTAAATTGATATCTAGGTTGTACTGGATTATGAAAATTTAGCAATTTTACCTAGTTTCATGAATATAGTTATAATTATGTTGAATCGTTGGTTATGACAATGGGTAAGAGCCTTGTCATATAGAATATGGTGATGTGGCATTGGATTGAGGTGTTGAGGATGATGTGGTGGTAAGTTTCCCTATTTCCTTTATTTATGATTAATTATACTTCAATTGTATTGTGATTGGTATGCTCCAGTTATGGTGGCGGTGTTATGTGGTTTACTTGCAATTAATGTGGCTTTGTCGGTGCTATTTTATGCAAGATGATGATCATGGTCCTGTCGGAAATCTACTTGAGTAGTGTGACTAATTGAATAGTTTATTATGCGAAGTATGATGATATCTATCTACATGTTAAATAATGTGAAAATATATGTGTTCTTCTATTCATGTCATCTTAGGTGATCATGTTAGACTATGACTTTGACCATGTTTGTATAGTGTTATTGTTGATGCTTAGTTCTTCCAAATTGACTATATGAGTCTATGTTGGTCACATTGATGATGGTATGATAATGTATAGGTTGATTATAAAGAATAAGGTTATGTCTATTTGTTTCTACAATGGCATGTAACATGTGTTAAGGTGAAGTACGTTGTGTCTTGTCTTGGTTGACTTGTGTCCCTTCCTTGATGCATGTATGAATTTGAATATGTGATGTATTGACTTAGGATGCTAAAGCCTCATAATCTTGTAGTATGAAGGACATGAGGCCTTAAATGATGTTAAGAGAGTCTTTTATGTGAAACCTTGAACTTAGCGGTAAGGTTATGAATGTTGAAGTCCTAAGCCGTAATGGTATCCTTCAATGTAAAGGAATGATATACTTAAGGTTAATTGTCTGGAACGTCATCATATTAATCCTTAGGAAAGTCATCATGAGCTTATTTTCGCCATTGTGAGGTAGCCTGTCGTGCCCCATTTTTTCTCAAAATAGGATTTATGCATGACCTAACAACTCTTTCGGGTTTTTAGAGTTTTGAAGAGTCGTCACCTAATGAATTAAGGCGCGTTAGGGCACCTATCTAATCTAACTATGTCTAGCTAAGGTCAACAAACCAAAGAAATGGGTAAGGGTTCAAATTACGTCGAGGGAAAGGTATTAGGCATTCCTCAAGGTCCACAAAATGTGGGTCCCGACTGTATCTCGTGCAATTTATGTGGGGGTTAGAAGTAGCAAATAAGATCACTCCATTTATTTAATTTTAACATACTAGCTAGATGATACAATAATAATAAACAATAAAGATCAATTTAATATTAATTTATGAAGCATGTAAGACTAGGTGATAAAAATATTGAACAATTAAATTTATTTTATGATTTTATTTAATTAGTTAACCATGCCAGACTATATGATAATATAATATTATAAAACTAAGATAACAACCTTATTTTAATTAATTATTTAGGCATGCAAGACTAAGTGAAAAAATATAAAATAACTGAAAAATAAATTTATTAATTTTAATTAATTATTTAAGCAAGCAACCCAGGAAAGCAATAAATCAAACATTAAATAATTTTAAAAATAAGCGAGATGATAGAAAGAAAAATAATAAGCAAATACATTTATTAT
>JAKWJA010001762.1:0-33568 GCA_027704765.1 Solanum habrochaites | reverse complement strand
GTACCACATTACTGGAAGCCTAAATTAGCTTCTTATTTTCATTCTCTACATTCCTTGAAGTTCCTTTTTTTTTCTTTACCTTTCTCCATGATTAGCAAAAATCTAATCTGAGAAAAATTTGAATTTTGTTGAACTAAAAAATATAAAACTGGGAAAAGAAAAAATCCACAAAAGTCTAAGTTGTGGCAGAGAAAATGTTAGGCCATGGGAGCTATATAAAAGATAAAAATTTATGTGGGAGGGTTAAAAAAAGGCATGAGAGGGATAGCATGATCAATGGGTAGGAAGAAGTGGAACCATCTTATCCAAGAGGGTAATCACTTAATAGTGACACATGTCAGTTATAAATTTATTTATAATTTTTCTAACCATTTTAAAAAGAGAAAAAGGTTACATGTATTTTTTTACTTTGTTTTATTGGTCAAATTTATTAAATGTTATAACGTTACTGAATTTAATAGGGTAAATAAAGCAAATTTAATTTGTTTAAGGCCTAATACATGTCTTTTTCATGAGTTTGAAATTATTATTGTGTCAAATTTTGGTCTCTCGATGCATGTATTTGACGCATTCAATTACATGTATCTCATATATACGAAGTTCAAAATTAGGTCTAATTTATTCTAGATATTTATATCCAAGTGTATTGACATATATCTGACTTTTCCCGCCTCTCTCCCTTTGTATCTATTGTTAATTACCATAAATTAGAATTTCTAACCTACCATAGATAGTTGATTACAGCAAAGATTTCATATATAATTTCGTTAATTATACTACCATGGTATTGTTTGTACCATGTTAAATAGTGTAACATGCATAGTTTTCTTTTAAATCTATAAGGAGACCCTTTTCTAAAAAGGAATAAAAATCATGTTTTTTCTCTTGTTCATATTGTTAAATGAAGGTGGTCTTCAGTCTTTCTAAGGTAATCAAAAAGATTTCGGTGTCAGGGTGACTATGACTCATGAATCATCGCCCGTCTGCCAACAAATTGACAAAAATTGGGTCACCATGTATACTATTTCTAGTGATACTTTCTATCTTTGATGTTTAGAGAATCCTGCCATATGTTTTCAGTGATTTATTCTCATATTTATTTTGTGTAGCACTGTACCATTTTTCAGTTATTTTAAAGAGAATTATCGTAGGTAGATATTGTCAATTGATGGTAAGTAACATCTCCCTCAAACTTTATGGGTCAACAACGTTGAAATACACACATTTGGATGGTAGTTACCCGTTGTTGTTGTATTTAATATTATTGCTAGTTTAAATATAATATTATATAATCAACTATATACGGTAATGAAGAATAATTCTCTAAATTATTAATAATTTAAGTAGTTAAGATCATGACTAAAAGAATGATAAATTAGATATGAAAAAAGTTTCAATTATCAAACTTTGAATAATTCATTTATTTTAAACTATAAAAGAATCTCAATAATTCACTTAATATAGACTAGAGGAAAAAATAAATATGTTTCGTTTAACAATTTCCTATAAATTGGCAACAATGGTTTTGGGTTAACAGAGTAGAAGTTGACGAGTTGAAGGGTTTCTAAGTTTGGGTATAAATTTCTTGCTAATTATATTTGAAAACTAATGTGTTAAAGTTATTCTATTTATATTTTATAGGGTTTGGGAATAACTGAATTAAAATTGTCTGACTTATATTTTCAAGTTAGATATTTACAATCCAACTTAAATTCTTGGTTCGAATTTAGAGTTTAAGAGGCCGAGAAGAAGAGGGCCGTGTATGATCTATACAAAATTAAGTGGGATGACTTGACTATTGTCATTACTCAAGAAATAGAGAAGAAATTGTAGAGGATGGGTTTGGGAAAAATAGAGCGGACATTAATAAATAGTAGGTGAATACTAGTTGCATTAGGAAGAAGCTAGAAATTATTGGGCGTCTCATTGAGTAAGGTTAGTAGAGACAACAGAGGGAATTGCTCGTGAAGAAAGATGATATAATTGATGTGGGAGTTAAAGCGATTCAAGGGAAAAAGAAAATCAAAAGGAATGCTTAAAGGGAGTTGTTAGTGAGCAGTGACGAGAAATATAATGGTCATATAAAGAATTGTATAAGGTGACGATCTGAGATTATATAAGCTCGTCAAGCAAAAGAGAAGAGGGTCTGATACCTGGATCAAAGTGAAGTGAATTAAAAACAAGTTAAACAAGGTGTTGGACGTGGAAAAGACACACATTCGATGCACAATTTTCTTCATAAAAGGAAGACGAAAATCTAAGATTTAAAAAAGAATACCAACAAACCAATATCATGTTTTAAATGCAATAAAAGTGAAAATGGAATTCTTTTGTCACCCATCAAACACAAAATAAACAACTTAGTTTTACTAGTTAAGTCACCCTCATTTCTTGGATCAACTGAAAAGTTCATAAGAATCATATATTGACATTAAGAACTACTCTTCATTGTTGTGCATTGTCATTACTTTTTTTGAAAAAAAAATAAGCACCTCAATGGGGGTATTGATATGTAAAGTAGTGCAAACATTCAAACTATTTGATTTAGTTTGACTTAGTTTTGCAGTAGAGTAGTGTATTTTCTAGCGTTAGCGTTACTTTGTATTTAATTAGTTCTTGATATTTTTTTGAACCACACCACCCCCTTCTACCACCCACGCACACCTAGTTGTTAATAGTGCAAAATGTTTTCCTAGAGTTCAGGGCAAGTAGTTTAGTGGGATTATAAATCCAGAAAATTATGTAAGTCTATATAGGCCAGTGAATGATTAAATAAATTAAACCTGCAAACTTCTTCTTGAAATATTGCTTCTTTTTTATTCGTTCGTTTTTGGTTTGGATATTAGCTACCTATTGCGTTTTGAGTTCTTTAGAGTAGATTGCCTACCATTCATATCTGAGAAAATAAATTACAAGAGAAGGCAATGGTACTTCCTTTTATGTGGAATAATGACAATGAAAAATTCCTTATTGTACAAAACATGTCCTAACTTAGGTTTACATTACGATAAACTCTATCATTACATTTATAAGCCTGCGAGGTCAATATGTTAGTTGCCCCAATTTCTTTCCAATTTTTTTAAACAAAGATATTATATTTTATAATAGCTAAATGCGTTCATTACAAGATAGGGGTTGAGTGCCCGTGTTGAAATTCTTACCCTCTGAATCCATTTCAAGGAACACGTGTACAACGTGTTTCTGTTTGTTTTGAAACTTAATGATAATTCAAATTCGAACAACACTTTGTATTATTTTATTAAAGTTCAAATAATTACAACGATTAGCAAAGTCTGTAACATCAGGAATGATAAACTCCAACTCCTAGAGGAATTATAAACTATAATTCCTAGTAAGAAATTATAAACTCGAATTTTCTAGCTACTCCCCCAAAGAGACAAAACCCCCCGGTTTTATATCTTCTAATGTTCTTCAAGTTCTATAACTTATCGAAAAAAACAACTTCTACTCACAAAACTTAGATTTTAAACAAGACTCGGGAACAATTACAGTTTCTCACTTAAACTCAGCCAACACTCTCCAAGTTAATATCAAAACTCGTTCAAACCTCTTTGCTAGTGTTTGATTTTTCTATAATGTACAGGGTGCATTTCTTTAAGCGGAGCTATCACACATATTATAGATTGGCGTGAATCCAAAACCTATTTCACAACTAGAATCCTACTTGTGCTCTGCTTTCATTTTATCATGCAACTTAGAAGATTACTGCATAGGATTCCTCCTTGTGTGGAAGTCGGTCTCGCCGCACATTTCAACTCCTTCTTCAACTCAACTTTGACGCATCACATCCCTTGTTGAACTCAACTTTGGATTTTTATCTATTTGTTCTTTCCGCTAAAAAACCTTATGTTTTGCACCTCAAACAGTTTTCTTAAACAGTAGGAAGTAGTATGCCATAAATTAACTATTAAAACTTAGCTTCTTTCTTATCCAATTATGTTGTAGCTTTTTCCTACTTGAAGTCAGCATCCTAATTCATCTTTCGAGTAAGCCTTTGAATATTCAATCAAGTTTTCTCCATTATGCAGCGTTGTCAATCGTCAAAAAAACGCATTCAGGTGTAAACCCGAAAGCCGCGGATCTTCCAAAGAAGGACTTTGAGGAAAGGGGAACAAAAATGCTTGCTATACATCTGACATGCAGATTCTTTGTAGTCTAGTAAAAGGTTTTCCAACTTGATAGCCCCTTTCATGAGATTTTTTTGACGCATTCCAATCACATGTTAATTTACTTAAATCTATATCATTATTAAAAGAAAATCTTATTTCAGTGGGTAAGAGTTATTTTTTGTTTCTGTTGAATTTTAGGTTGCGTATCAGTCAGTTTGGTTTGATTTTGGATTTTATCAGTTTTATTTTTCGGTTATCGATTACAAATCATGCTAAATCCCTATGGAACCATTAAGATATCAATTTATCAATTATTGGCTTATCGATTAGTGATTGTTATCGATTCGATTATTGTTAACCGTTAACCGTTAATAATTCACACAATTCTCATTGTTGATTAATTATAATGACTAAGACTAATTAAAATACAAAATGCGAAGCGTCACTGATGAATTTTTTCCCGTTTAACCATACTACATAAAACACTATAAAATCCATATTGCCTGGACAGAGAGTCAATATTGACCAAACTGGCAAACTCAAAATGAGTCCTTCATAAACAAACTACGCTAATTTCTAATGAAATAAAGAGGCAAAACATTCACAGTACTACTAACGAAAACCATTAATGATCATGAGGCGGTTACTCATAATAAATGTTTAATTGCAGATTGTAGTATTGCAATATTGCAGGCATATCTCATTGACTCACTCACTATAATGAGAAGATAAAAACAGAGACTTAAAGTTAACTCTCGCCGATGTAGGAGCAGTGATAGTAAAAATAAGTGATATCACAACTTGGAATATTCTTGTGGAAATTAGTGCCAACTATCATATGAAGTCAATATAAAGAGTCTTGAAAACTGAGTGTAAACTAAAGCTTAAAAGTGCATAAGGACCTTGTAAGTGAAATAAATGTAGTTAATTAAACTTATTATCGGCGTTATTGGACCCGATCAAAAAATCTGATCAAACTGAGACCCGAACCGATAGGACAATAAGAAGTTTATAGTAAATTGAAATCCGAATCATTGACTCAATAACCAAATTATTGGTTCGGATATCAATTTTGGTTTAATTTGATTTGATTTTGAACAACCCTGAATTTGAATTATTCTATTTTGATATACCTCTTGACCTTAAGGGTAGGTCTTCATCATAAATTTAGGATACTCAAAAACAAAATTATTAGAGAGTGATTCATGACGGGATTGTTGGGTTCGCACTTTGAAATTGTCGTACACATTCATAATTACATTTAATTTTTTAATAAGGGATTAAGAAATTATGAATCATAAATAAAAAAAAAAAACAGGATTATCACTATGCATGACTTCACACCTAAAGCCTAACCGCCACATGAAAATTTTACCCGTAAATCCCTAAATTACCATTAGGAACAAAAACCTAGAAAAAGTCATCCATATATTATACAATCAAAAATACCAACACATATAACAAACTAAAATATATGTACTAATAGTAATTGTCTGATTAACAGAAATAGAAGTCGTGACTTACAAAATAAACATTAAAAAAATTCTAAAGCAGAGTTAACAAAAACCATAATACATAAAGAAAATTCAAAATTAACTTTTTCTTTTGTAGGTTTTTTTAGTTAGTGATACAAGGTTAATTTTGTAATAAGTAGTGATTCGGGCTATGCTTCAGACTTGGTAATGAGATTGTGTACTTGGAGATCGCATAAGTTTGAAATGAAGTCGAAATGTTGATTGATTTCTTCTTTATCCAAAGTTTGCGATCCGGTGTTGAATATTTGTTAGAAAGCAAAACTTATGAGTTTTGTGAGGAAGTGGATACATAGGGTATACAAACTATATAATATCAGACAAATGAATTTTTTAAATATTTAGATTATAAAAGTTGGTCATATTACTCACACGTTACTAATCCTCTCTCCAAGTCGAAGGAACAAGTAAAATGAGTTGGAATTTATTTAATGTTTAGTTTAGTGGTCCAAAATTGTCTTTTTTTTTTTTTTTTTTTTTTTTCTGAAAAAATAATTTTTTTAAACAACTTATTATACATATCATATAGTGTGCGATGAAATTCTTACTTTGAATTTGTGACAGAAGAATATCCTTGAATTGAGTTGGTCTTATTATTGGTGCTTTTATTGACGTACTCTAATGGTAGTGATGGTATTAGATCGATTTAGTGGCGACAGTAATCCAATGGCCTGAACAATCTATACAGAAAATAGTTTAGACCATTAAATTATGATAATAAGTTCATATTTTTTTTTTTCAAAAACACTTTTACTACATCCAAAAACACGTAGAGAATAACAAAAAAAGCTACAAATAAAATTTAATCTCATATTTTTAGGAAGATAGAGCCATATTCAATCCGTGGCATGACTCAAAGTACAGAAATATAACATATTCTATTTGAATCAATTATATAAATACATTAAATTATCATTAGTTTTTAAAACCCATATTCCATAAGGTCCGGACTTGCAAATGCTGGCATCCTCTTGTACAAGATATAGTCTACAGGACGTTCTAACTCAATAATAAACGTTAGAAAAAAACTTTAAAGATAGTAGATTACACCAAAATCCTAGCACATTAAAGAAAACAACTAAAGATAAAGTGTTTCAGATCATTTTAAAAATGTCAACTGTTGAAAAAAAACTTAGACACCCTTTAACAGTGTTAGGTTCTTTATAACGCTAAGTAAGCACCACATAGCCAAAAAAAAAAAAATAAGCAGAATGACCCAACAAACTTAATATTAGCTCTGATAGAAAGGACTTATTCTTTACAATTAAAAACGAAAGATCAAAAACACGATCTCAAAGATAATGGCCTTTTTGGAACCTAGCCATGGAATTTTTCGGTAAACAACAGTAAAGGAAAGATCACATAAATTACCATATTAAAGCAGCTTAGTCCATTTTTCAGTAGTCAAGAATATATTATTCAGTTTAAAGGGTTCTCAACATCAAAGTCACTCCACCACCATCATGTTTGACAAATTCAGCTGGAATATAAAAAAAAAATAGCATGACAAGCACCAACATCTTCAATCTTTCTCTTAGTAAAGGAGTATAACAAGTATCCTTTCGCTTCTTTCCATTTGGTCATCATAGAAAACAGAAGGAATCTCGTACAAGGAATTTTCTCGCTTCTTCTCCAATTCTTTAGCACTTCCCTGACAAACATTTATTATTGTCAAATAGTAGCGTCGAAGGAAACTTTGAAAAGGATAATCGATACAATTTTTTTGATTACACAATTTGTTGTTGAGAAATAACGGTTTGTTCAACAAAGAATAAAAGGAAGGAAATTTTTTTACCTCGGATTAGGTGGTTGTTGGGTTTTAAAACTAGTCAAAAACTTGAAGCACACTTCCTTGTATTCACGTGAAAAACAAAAAGAAGAATTTCCATTAGTAGTGAACAATGAGGTTCAATATCTCATTTTTGTGAGTTATGCCCCAATACCTATTAATGAACGGCCCCCTAAATAACTTCACTTCCTTGTGAATTTTCTCCAGTTATGTCTGTTGACAAAAATAAAAAAATGAGAGGTTGCTGAATTCAAACTAGGAATATTATACATGGATATAGAAAAAGTCTTTAAAAATTTCAGGACGAAAAATATTAGACAATTTAGCAGATTATAAGGAGAAATTGCAGAGTGAAAAAGGTAGAAAAAATGTGAAAGACTCTTGTATCCACTAAGGATGGAAAAAAACATGTGAAAGACTCTTGTAGGAATTACCATGGACACATAGTTTGTGTTTTTTGTTTTTTTCCTTCTTTTTTTCTTTTTTTTCTTTTTGTTACTTTTTTTTCCTTTTGTTTTGTTTTGTTTTTGTTTTAAGTTGTAAATTTGTTTTTATAACCCTTTTTTTTACAACTTTTAAAAAAGAGGAAAAGGTTAATTAAATGTTAATTTTTTACTTTATTTTATTGGAAAAAATATTAAATGTTATATTATCTGATTATTTTTTACTTTTGGCATTACTAACCTGAATAACATAAACAACATAAATCTCACTAGTTAAGAATAAAATTATGAGCCTTTTCGTGAGCTTTTTTAAAGAAGTTGTCAATCGTGCAAAATTTTGGACCAAATATACATGTATTTCGGATAAACGAGGTTCAAAGTTAGTTGTAAATATCCAGTGTGTTTAGTCTCTGAAATCTCTCACCGCTTTTTTCCCATCTGTAATGTGCTGATAGAGAAAACCTATCAGTGTAATCTATTTAAAAGCTGATAGTGAAAATATTACTAAGCGAGGACAGTATGTAATTTATTTTAAAACTATAGGGATATAGTTAGATTAGTTAGTAGTTAGTTAATAATGGAAGAATGTTTTTCTAATTATGAACTTTTCAATTTAATACTCCTTTATCCATGTTAAGTGAATAAATTTTTTCGAATATGGACATATTCTTACTAAAAAGATTTGTGTTCAGACTAATGAAATGCTACTTCCACAATTGTTCTTTAGATAATTCAAATTATTTCCTATAAAAATGTAAAGTAGTTAAGAACCTCATTAAATGAAGGATATATATGAAATTCCCCAACATTTCTCTTATGTTTCGATCAACTCACTTATTTTAAAATTCTCAAAAATTTACTCAATAAAGACAAAATTAAAAAATTTATATCTTTTTAACAAATTCTGATAAACTGGCCACAGCGATTTTGTGTTAATGGTGTAGGAATTAACGAGTTTAAGGATTTTTGAATTAGGTTTGCTTGCTAAATTTGAAAAATAATGTGTTAAAATTGTTTTATTTAAATTAGGGTTAACTAATTTAAAATATTCTTTAAGTTTTCAGGTTAGATATTTAAATTCTTGATATTGAATTTAGAGATTAAGAGGTGGAGGAAGAAAAGGAACGTATCTAACATATCAAGGGTTAAGTGGAATGAATCTCAGGAAATGGAGGAGAAATTAAGGACTATGGGGATTGAGGATAGTAATAAGGATTCTAATAATAGTGAAACTAGTTGCACTAGAGCGAGAACACTTACAGAGTGTTGGAATCCGTTGTGGGTATATAGGCTCATTGTAAGTAAAAAAAAAAGGAGAATTTGAATTCTAAATTAAGTGACAGTATATTAAACACAAGAAGATAAAAAATTGATGGGAAAATACACATTCTCATAAGAAGCTTAAATTAAGGTGAGAATCATCAACCAAACTAATCAATAATTTATATTATAAAGGCCAACAAAAAAAGTGATTAAACTGGGGGTATTTTTTTTATCATCATCATCAACTACTTATAACATAAGTTTTTGCTAGTTTAATGTCACCTTCATTTGTTATATCAATCAAAATTTTACAAAATACATCATTTATAATTGACATAGAACATCACCCTCAATGTTGTGCCTAGCCATTTTTCTTTCAGTTACAAAATATTAATTCTTTCACGAGATTTTTTTTACACATTCAAATCACTTGTTGATTTACTTTAATCTCTAGAATCATAAAAAAAAGTTTATTTTCCTTAATCCATTTAGAAATGATTGGTTTTTTTTTCTATTGAAATTTGATATTCAATTCTGACTTACCTCTTGACGTAAAGGTAGGTCTTTTTATTATTATATCATTCATTACATTAATGATTATTAAAAACCAAATGGAAAGGACAAAAGGCCGAACCTTTCTTTTAGACTTAGGACAAGAAAATATTCTATCCTATTAAGATTTTGATCTAGAAATTTTAACAAAACTAAACAACTATACTAATGCATTTAAACAACAATTTAATGCATACTCAAAAATAAAATTATTTGAGAGTGATTCATGACCAGGCTATTGGATTTTTATTTGGAATTGTCATGTACATTCATACTTAATTAACTTCCGAATAAGGAATCAAGAAATGAAACACAATAAATGAAAAAAAAAATATCATCAATTAGTTCGTTCCTAAGTTTTAGATCACATATATAAAATCTTACCCTTAAATTCTAAGTTCTAAATTTATTGAGACTCGAAAACATAAAAAATTATCCATATATTCCAACATAAAAAATAACAACATAACACAACACAATATCAAATAAAAGTCGTAATTAAAAATTAAATAAAAGATCTATACCACTAAAAATAAACCCGAACACATAAAGAACATAATTAATTTAAGGAATTTCAGCACGTACCTTCAAAATTTATTACGAAATGAAAACCCTAAGTTAAAGAGAAAACTTACAAACCCTTAAAAAAGTTAACCCCAAACCCTATAATTAACACATAAATACTACAACTCTTACGAGAAATAACAATATATTACATAATCAAAAAGGATGATTAGAAAATGACATCTCTACGACATTTAATCCTAAAACTGGGCATCTAGGCTTTGTCCGGGAAGATTGAGCCATTAATATGAGAAAAAAAGGACTAAAATACACATTTTATTTTATTATTATTTCTAAAAAAAAATTACCATTTTACAAAATGACAATAATTCTATCAAATATAACTTTATCTCTACTCAGGTATATCCTCCCTTACAGATACATCCTCCCATTTAAGTAAGGATCATCACAATAAGTGAAAGTATGTACCACTGGTTTCGATGCATATGAATCCTTATTATAATTTAAAGAAATTTTTGTAATTGGAGAATCAATAGGAATGTGTTATAATTAGCTCTCAACACTATAATATTTATGTAATTTTTACAATATACCATGTAGCAATTCATCAAAATTATTATAGATGGTTGATATGTTAATCATTGTGGCCCATTTTGTTAAATAGTCCGCTACTTTGTTGACTTTTCTAAGATGGTAAGTGACATTAACATCATTCTTATTAATTTCGAACGATGATTTCTTTCAGAAAAATAATTTTAAACCCCCTTTAAAAAGTTAAAACTCCAAAGTTTAATTAACACATAACTATTGAAAATCTGACAAGAAAGGAACAAAAACACTTTTATAGGGGTTAATGAGAAAATTGACATTTTTTTAAATCTAGACAAGATAGGCGAGACAAATGAAATGCTAGTTTACTGGCCGAAATCGTTGCAAATTAATTTTTAAAACTATCTATACATAGCCCTATTAGGTGACCTAGTGAACATACTGCTTTGAATTTGTGATAGAAGAATTTCCTAACAATATCTACAAAAAATAAGGGATATTTAAAGATAGTTTCGGTTACCATTATAAGTTCATATTTTTTCAAAAAATCTTTCATTACATTCAAAAACACGTAGAAAATAAGAGAAAATTCTACAAATGAAACTTTAATCCTTCATATTATCTATGAAACATAGAGTACGCATCAATCCATTTGTCTGAATTCAAAATTGTAGAACTATAAGAAACTCTATAGTCAATTATTTAAATCAATCAAATTATAATAATTATTTTTCTAACTCATTTTCCATAAGGTTCGTACTTGCATAAGCTTGTCATCCTTGAAAAATATCCGAGAAACACTTCACATATGTTAGTTGCTTCTAAATAAAAGCTCAAATTAACAGTGCATCGAAAAAACACACAAGTAGAATGATGAAAAATAACCTTAATTATTTTATGGAAGGGGACTTACTATTCTACAACAAAATAAAAGATAAAATACAACGATATCAAAGCTAAGGCTTTTTGGGCAATAGCCATTAAACTATTTAGTATCAAAACAAAAAAAGGGGGGGGGGGGAAAAAAAAAAAGGGGGAAATTTTTTTTTCAAATAAACAATCATGAAATTAAAGCAACTAGTCATTTTAGGCAAGAAACTATATCTAATATTTTGAAGGGTTGGTTTCAATGTCCCTCACACATGTTTCACAAATTCCAGCGGCGGGGGGGTTAGAAAACTAGCCATGACAAACTACAAACTATCTTAGATCTTCTATCCTCACAGACAAGTATAAGAAGTATCTTTAGTCTTCTTTCCATTTGGGATCATATAAACAACACAAGGCATGTTGTGCAAGAAGTACCTCGGCTTCTCTTTGACTTCTTGAACACTTTCCCCTGACAACACCCGTGATTTCTCATTAGTAATTTTGAGAATCTAATCGTTACCATTTTTCGTGAACTTACTAAGTGTTTCAATGAAAGAATAAAAAGGAAGAAATATTTTATACATTGATTAGGTGGTTGTTGGGTTTCAAGATCAGTCAAACTTGAAGCAACACTTCTTTGTGATCCACTTGATTCACCTGAAAACAAAAAAGAATAATTTTCATTAGTTATTAATGAATTAGTTATCAATGATGAATGATTCAATATCATAAATTTCTTAGATGTAAACTCTCAAAATTACAGTTCAATAAACACGCTACATTCAGATCCACATTCCTCATGTTTTCTCTATTTTCTTCAATTTTCTCCATATTAGCAAAGTCAAAAAAAAAATTGACAGAGATTGAAATTCAAACTAAAAAATTATTAAATGAACATAGAAAACTCAATGAAAGTTTCAGGGAGGAGAAACCATTAGGAAATTTAGGAGATTATAAAATTAAAGGAGAAAATTCCAGGGTGTCAAGGTAGAAAACATGTGAATCTAGGGTAACTGATCAAAAGTGACACTTTTAATTGTAAATTCATTTTTATAACTTAGGAAATTGCTCCCAAAAGGTAACTGATCAAAAGTGACACGCATGTTAATTGTAAATTCATTTTTATAACTTTTTTTTTATCACTTTAAAAGAGAAACGAACTTAAAGTATTTTTCTATTTTATTGGAAAATTTTATTAAATGTTATAATATCTGATTATTTTTACTTTCGGCATTACTAACCTCAATAAGGGTTAAACACATAAATCTCACCCACCTAGTTAAGAATTTAATATTGTGCTTTTCGGGAGTATTTTGAAAGTATCGTTCTAAAATTTGGCCTTATATACAGCATTCGCAGACCAGTCAAATTGTGGTTCATGCACACAACTCAGATCTTTTAATTATTCAGATATACTATATTCAACGTGTAATGCAAGGCTGATCTGACTCTTCTCGCCGGCCTCTTTCCTATTGTAGTTACTAATATATCCGGGAGAGCAACATCCATGTTATAGATGTATTTAAGTGAAGCTCCTTCTTTTATATAAATATATATATATTATCCCCATATGGTGGTGAGATTTTTATACTGATGAATAAAATTACAAAGCTAAGAAGAGCTTAAGCTCAACCTATTGTTTCAGTAGCTGCTTTGTTAAAAGTAAGGTTCTAACAAAACTATTCAAGGTTTGCACAAATATACAAGATCAGTACTATACAAAATAATTGTCTTAGGGACTCCATTTGTATGAGATCAAGTTTTTAAGTCCGATGACTATCGAAAGTAGGTGGTGAATCTGTGCAGAAATCCAACAAATCAGTATTTATAAAATTATTAAGTTATGAGACAATAATAGTTATTTCAAACTATAAGAAGAAGATTAATAAGGTATGAATGTTTGTGCAATTATGTAGTTTTTTCAACTTAATACTTCCTCTAGTACAGTTAATTAAGTGAACAGTTGAAATAGGACACATGTTTAAGAAAAATAGTTTAGTACATAACTAATTAAAATGCTACTTTCCACTATTGTTATTTAGACGATTTCAAACTATTCTCCTATAAAATGTAAAGTAGTTAAAAAACCTCATTAAATGAAGGATAAATATGAAAAATGTCCCAACAATTCTCTTAAACTTGGAACAATTCACTTATTTCAAACTATGAAAAATTATGAACAATTCAACTAGAAAAAATAACAAATAGATCGTGTTTAACAAATTCTGATAAATTGGCCACGATGATTTTGTGTTAATGGTGTAGGAATTAACGAGTTTAAGGATTTTTGAATTAGGTTTGCTTGCTAAATTTGAAAAATAGTGTTAGTGATTTAGTCGTTGTAGAAATTGAATAGCTTTAGTGCATTTAATGAAGATATGATCTACAATAATGCTATTGACTATCATCTCTGATTCCTTTAAGTTGGAGAATTTGAAACCCATGGACCTGTCCAGAAGTTGATTGATTTTCGTCTCCTACTATCTAGTGAAAGCATTCTTTGAATTGATAGAAAAGAGACACATTCATAAAAGGGAGTTAAATCTAAGATTAGAAACATATACCAACTGATCAATATTTATATTATATAAAAAACCAAAAAGTGATAAAATGATATATTCTTTTATCATCAGCATCAACTAATAATAACGTTTTTGTTAGAAATATCAACTTATCAAGTATGACTTCTACATTGTCCTACACTGACTAAGTTTGATTACCTGATATTTACATGAATCAAATTCATTTCATTCGACATTTTTGTATTTTTTTAAAACTTATATTTGAAAGGTTTGATTCGTTGCTTTAAAGTTATACACAAAATTGATTTAATATTATAATATTATAATTTCACCCTTATTTTTAAACGAAGAAAATAATAAGATGAATTCACGAAGGTTAAGTTGGTATTATATTTGAAAATAATATTTATTTAACTTTATAAAAAATTTTACCTATTAACATATGTGGTACACACACAAGGCGCATCCCCATAAATTAATAAGATATAACAACCAACCCAATATACAATCTTTTTAAAAACCAAAAATCATTGGCTTGTGATACCCCTAGCATGTACAACTAAAAAGATATATTCTATATCAACAAAAAATATTATCAGACTAAACAAAATATAAAATTTTAACTCAAAAAATAAACTTAGAATTTGAATAAGTTTTTTTGGGGGTTTTATAAGGAAAACAACTAATATTATCAGGTGTTTCAACAATTAGCAAGAATGATCGATCTTAAGTTGGAAAAGATCTTTTTAAAACAGGCCCCGAACAAACCGCCTATTAATGCATCTCGATCGGGAAACAAACTTAATTGAGGGCTTAAGATAGAGATAATCGAGGTGCTCGGTCCGATTTGGACCATGGTACGAGGCCCTGAGGAGGATGTGAAGACGATAACGCAACTGAACAAAAACCTGGTTGTTGATAAGGAGTTAAAGCGGTGTAGCAGGAAGCATTCAAAACCAGACGTAGTAAAACCACGAGCATACTTCGGGCAATTGCGGGGCTAATCAAGCACGAGAAGGGAAGGCATAGGTCATGAATTTGAGAATCGATACATTAAGAGACCATGACAGAGGAGGGATTTGGTTCGTCGGTTTGTACCATCTTTGTCCGTGACGGTGACATGGATGGCGGCACTTATTCGGTACCGTCGACCCAACTAAGAAGAAGATTTGCGGAGGAGAGCGCCATCTGACGCTATTTGACCAGCTGGATCAATTATGATCGGTAATTTTTCTGGGATGAGCTTGTGAAGAGTGCGAAGAAGGAAAAGCCAATTTCACACGGAGGGAAAAGAGTGGCAAGAGGATCGGCTGCCATGTGAGAAGAGAAGCAGAGAAAGAAATTAAAAATTCTGATCAACAGAGGCCGAAAAGAAGAAGAAGGTTTCGTTTTTTTTTTTTTTGTATAGTTTTGGAAGAAGTTTACCCTGGGATTACGCTCTGGGATGCCATGATATATAATGAGTCTTATTGATAAAGAAGGTGTACAGCCCAATATATATAGAGAAAACATGAAGAAGCTAATTACACAGGAGTCACATAAATTATTGTTAATTATAGTACTCCCTATTAATTTCTTTACAACAAACTAAATTAAATTGTTAAATGTTTACTTTATTCCATTGATTTCATTACATTGAAAATAGATTTTTCTACCAATATTACATCCTATATAGTTTTTGCTTGTGTTGGGCAGTAGTAGAGATTGAAAGACACAATTCACGCTATCAGAATTTTCTAAAATGTTCGCTGACAGATTTTTAGTAAGATAATTTAAGAATATTTCATTTATACTTTATTTCTTGCGAAAATACTACTAAACAGTAAATCACTAAGGTTGATATCAAACATGCTTATTGTTGTAACATCAATGGGTAATCTGATAAGTAGAGGAAGCCAAAGGACAATACTCCATGTAAGTTTTCCCAAAACGGGGAGGAATTAAGAATAATTGAATTCCGTTACATGAAGATTGGTATGTGGACAATTACTATTATTTAAAAGTTTTTAATAATATTTGTGTGTGGAAAATTGAGCGAATAGATTTCTCCAATTTGGAGAAATGATAATTCTGCTAAGGAAAAACTTGACTAAGCAGCAGATGATATATTTGTGTGGTTATTTTTAAAGTTAATCTTGTGGGGTTGTGACTAATATGTAAAAGATGGGATGTTAGATTTGGATGGTATCGAGTATATTTGCGCACTACACCCAAGTTGAAGAAAACAATGATTTATATATATCAAGGATTCTAGAACTACTTATGTTCTTAGAATAGAAAGTTCTTATTAAACTCGCATATGGAAAATATTGATATTATCAAAGGTGGTATATATGATTTACTATTCGAGTCAATGATCCTTATGAAAGTATGATTTAAAGGTGAAACATTTTATTTGAGTTAGATAAAATTTAACAAAATGGTTAAAATGATTTATCAACAAATGAAAATTCTATGTAAAAAATAACTTAGGAACCCTTTAAAAATCTAACCCCCAAATTCTAATCAACACATAAATACTGCAATTCTTACGAGAAGAACAAAAATACACATAATTAAAGAGGGATAACATATATGTTAACACATAATTATTAGATATAGCAAGAAATAACAATTATACTCGAAAAATAAACTTAGAAAGCCTTAAAGCTATCAGTTGATAGTGAATCCTAAAACATAAAGAAAACAACTTATATTTAGCAAGAAATGAATTTTTTTTAGTCGAGCAATGACATAGAAATACTTTAAAAGGTTGAACCCCAAACCCTAATAAACACATTAATATTTTAAACCTTACAAGAGAGGAACAAAATTACAAATAGTCGACTAGAGATAATTAAAAAAGGGACATATTTTACAATATTTAAAGTAGTTCACGAGATGAATAGTCTCTAGTGGACGAATGCTTGTTAAATGCTAGTGTTGATAGAATGTTTATAGATCAATTAACTTATAACAATTGTATTGAGTGGCTAGATATCATATATGGTTGCTTTTGATGCAATTAAAAATTTGTGTTGAAATTGAACATACTGAAATTACATGTTTTTTTGTTTTTTGGCAGCCAAGACTTAATTCTTTTGATCTTCTTAACTTCTAATAATAATACTAGATGTGCAAAATTATTATCTGTGTCACATTTGTGTTATTACTTCTCTACATATATACAGCCAAAACAAATTAAAGAGATGAAGTTTTGTGACATTTAATTTAAAATTTCATTACACACCAACTTAAAAATTTTTAATCTCTCTATTATGAAGTATTTGAAAGTGTAGATGTGTTTTGTTAAGGTTGTGTTACATAATAGTAAGAAGAAAAAAAATAGAATCTAAGTTTTCTTAATTGTATGTTATTAAATGCTGCATATACATAATTGTGATACTCAATTGTGATGTGATTGAATGTAACGTTAGAGTGGAAAAATATATTAATGATTTTTAAAAATTATTAATTTCTAAGGTCTAGTTGAGATTTGCATATTGATGGCATTATTTGAAAGAAATAATTGTTGATAATGAGAGTGCCCACAAGTATAGTATCAAATAAATTTAATATTTTGTGTACTAGACAACTTAGAAGGGTAAAATGATGCAATATGAAAACTCAAATTCGCTATAATGCATGAGTATTATGAGGACGGTGCCAAAACATAAAAAGGACAACGAAATTAGAGTTAGTGATGTACTGGAGTTGATAAGTGATCAGACTAAATGGTTAAAATAAACCTTAGTAGTGTGTATTCTAAATGGAATAAGAAAACTATATTTTTTTCTATGGTTAAAAACTAGATACATGCTTTTTAAAGACGTAATGTGATAAAAGAACTGTTGTGAGATGAACAACGAACAAGAGCATGGGCTATAGTGCAAAAACCACAATAACGATAAGATTGAGGCGGTATTAAGTGATAAGATACTTGAATTACAAAAGAATTATTGATGCATAGAAGTTGTAAAACTTCCCTAATGTTCTGTAAGTGTAATCTTATACCTAGCAAAAAAAAGAAGATAATACAAATTATGTTCGAATAGCTATACATACGTAGAAAAACGGGGTTGGACTTGTTGGTAAAGGTAATGGCACTCAATTGAGTGTGTAGAGGAGTTTAGTTAGTTCTTATAATAAAACACAAAAATTTACTTTCGATTTGAACCTGAAAGGAGGTTGAAAGCTTGACTGTAACAACTTCTGTTAGGTTGGTGGTTTCAAAGAACATCTTTGATATTGTATCAACGCGTATAATAATAACTTTTTCAAAATTATATATTAGATATATATATATATATATATATATATATAATATATATATATACAGAAATACGATGAAATAAGGTCATTAAAAACTTTTTATAATGACCAGTTCAATGTATAAGCCTATGAGGATATTAAGTTAAGAGTTGGATATTCATAACTATAATCAAATGCGTGTGAAAGTGAAATGAAAAAAGTGAAGAGGGTTTTATATTTCTGTGGGTGTAAGTTTTCAATGACGAGATAGCTCCTTGTCACATGATTTCAGAAAAGGACTTGAGAAAATTGATCAAAAATACAAATTTAGCTAAAGTCTAAGTAGAAGTAAACCAACTGAAAAATGACACCAGAAGTTGTATACCCTACTGAGAAATTAAAGAAGGGACCATGAACGTGTATAAAATCACTACATGAAAATTTGTGAAAAAGTTTTCACTTGACACTAAAGATGTGGAAAAAATATTATTTATGCCTTTCGAGGTTCATTTCAAAGTTTTTTGGGACAAAATTTATTAAATGTTGTATCCATCTGATGTTGTTGGGCAAATTTTATTAAATGGTCATAGTATCAGATTAGTTAACTCTCGTATTAATGGAATTTTTAAAAAAAACTCCCATAGCTAAAAATAAATGATGTTAAAATTTAAGATTATTTGTAAATATTTTTTCTTCGTATAGATCGAAGGATAGTGGTGGGGAGCAGAACTTTTAATAAAAGCATCCAAAATATGAAAAAATATGAATAGTGAAAGGGGGGGGTTCTTCAACATCACTATATGTACCTAAAAATAATTAATCATATTTAATCACACTGCAAGAGAGTAATAAATATATCTATTAACCACAGTGCTGGAGTTAAAATAAGTATACGTTATTGCATTATAGTTTCAGTTGCGAAAAAATAATCATTGTTGTGATTGATTCTTAAAATATCAAAATAATGATTTATTCTTACAAGTTTGTCATTTTAATTTTCGGTTTATTTTGAAAATTACTAACGGTATGGCCTTTAATTAAAGCTTCTTTTCTGATTTGTTTGTTATCTTCATTTTTTTCTTTATTCCCTTTCTTCTGTTTTGGAGATCACTAATGTTATGATATTGTGTCATGGATATAATATTATCACGCGATAATAATAACTAAAATATATGTATAGGTAGAGTATGAACAATTGATCATTGTACTATTACGTTGAAAATTATGTTTGAATATAAGACGATGAAATAAGTCATTACAAACTTGCTAATGATCAGTTCAATGTAATAAAACATATTGGGATATTAGTTAATTGTGACTTAAATAATCAGGGGCGAAAGTGGGAAATGAAAGTTGGTTTTTTATTTTCGTGGGTGTGTTGTTTTAAGTTTAATGAGAAATAGTTCCTTGTCACGTGTTTACAGAAGGGATTTGGGGATTGATCCAAAAATACAATTTAGCTAGAGTTCTAATAAGAAGTAACCAACTGCAAAATGGTCATGACTCAGAAAGTCATTTTTGAATTTTAAATATTAGTGTAACTTGAGGTAATAAACGTAGTTAAATGGGCTAAAGTAATATATAAAAAAAAATTTAAGACCTTCTATCGTTAGTATATTAATAAAAAAAATCAGGTAAAAATACCACTTTTGATACACTAAATAATTCAGAAAAAATAAATAAGGAAAAAAAAAAGAAAAGGGAGGAAGGGTTTCTGCACCTGCGGCTTACGAACTGCCTCATGTAAGTGCTTTTGCCTATATGATTATAATGATGCACCACATTTATATGCATATATAAACAATATTATATAGGTAATGTTATCATTTTGTATATGGGTATGATGCTTGCCAATTTGAGTCTTTAAAAAAACTAAAATAAGAATCTTGAATTGTGATCATATTGGAATTAGTAAATAGTGAGTATTCAATGGGGCAATGTGATTAATTGGTTAGTTTGATATAGATAATTTAAGGTGTTGCTGCAAAAATAAAGAAAAAAAAGTTTGTCAAACGTGGGGGATCCTGGGAGAAAAATTTTGAAACTAAATATAATGGCAAATATATATAGGTTAATGATTGCTATATTATGTGTGGTTAGTAGTTAATTTAGTTAATTTTATTTATCAATTACGGGTTAAGTTTTGAAATATTGAGGGAGGTAATTAAATATTAGATCTATCATATTATATAAAACCAATCAAATTATGATAGTTGAAAGTTAATTGACATGAGAATTACAATTGATTATAATTTGGGGGGTATTTTTAGGTCAAGGTTAAACACATAAAGTGTGAGTGTTGTTAGTTCTAAAAACCTTATTGTGAAATATACTTGAATAGATTCCATTGGATTCAGAAGCTCAAAGAAAGGGAAAAGGCACAAGTTCAAGAGTATATGAGATTGGCTAAGGCAAGTATTTCTAAACTTTGTTAAGCGTATGAAAATTCGCTGTGTATTTTCTTGTGTGGGATTGAGAGTGACTTGGAGACTTGGTGCTATTTGTTTAGTGTTGTATTCCTTGCTATAAATGTGCTTTGTATCAAAATGGTATCTCCTCACTTCTCATTTGAGAATGTCATTGAATTGTATCTGAGACATGAATTGTGATAGGGAGTAAGTGATAAGAGATGTACTATATCGAGGGTGTTATATCGCGCGCCCGCGATGGTATATTAATTTAGAGGGACGTATGCGCGCCGCGATGGTTACTATTATCGAGGGTAATGTGGTGCGCGCGGACAGATGAGATGGACAAGATAGGTCCCCCATGGGTCCCGGACTGAGAGACAGCGGGTGTGTATCGTTAAGAAAAGACATACATTCACGATGATTGGCATTGCATCTCATGGCATTGCACCTTTTATTCTTAACTGAACTTGAACAAGTATTTTGCTTTGATCTGTGATTGTTCTCATGGTGAAGCTTGTAAATGTTGAATATTGAGTTGTTATTGAGAAGGTGTAAAAAAAAAAATAAAAAACTGATATAGAGTGTGGTTATTGAGTTGTGGGTTTGGGTAAAATGTAAATGTTTTAGTTAGAATTTTCATAGAGGTTTAGATAGGTAGGAGGTGCCCGTATTTTTGTCACTAAACATGTGTTTAGAGGTTTGCTTGTGGGGTTTACCGCGTGGTTTGGTACTCGCTTGGTTTTGTACTCACCCCTTGCTCTAACAAATTTTTTTTTGTTAGGATACGAGCCCGAATTTTGTGACACATGTCATTCTCTTCGCTCGAAGAATATTGTGGAGGGTGTGAGGTAGCGGTTGTATCCAGGCGAACTTCCTACTCCAGTTATGACTTGTTTTTACTTGAATGAAAGGACACTCATTTTAGAATTTTATTTTATTTCAATTCAAGATTTACATTAGGGCTTTGTTGTGCACATGAAACACTGGTTTTTGGGGATTGACTAATACGTACGTGGTTTCATAATAGAAATTGTTGTTGGATTGTCATTCTACTTCGCACTTTGTTAAATATTGGGTTTTAGGCTGACTTCGTCTTGGTGGATAAGCGATGCCCCATCACCCCCAAGTTTTGGGTCGTGACAAAATGGACAACAGTCGTTGTAGTATATACTGAGACCGGAAAGAAATGAACGTGTTTGAAAACACTACATGAAACAATTTGCGAAAAGTTTTCACTTTCACACTACAATTGTGAAAAATATTATTTATGCATTTCGTGTTGATTTCAAAGTCTTTGGCAAAGTCTTATTAAAACCTTGTATCATTGATTGTGTTTTTTGGCCAAATTTTATCAAGGTCATATTACTAGCTTATTTTAACGCTTTCTATTAAGACTTTTTAATTTTTTTATAGTTTAAATAAAGAACTATTAAAATTCTAATATAATTGTTGATTTTTTTCTTCATATTGACTCCACAAGTAGTGCGGAGCCAGGAAGTTTAATAAAAGGATTTTTTTTTTAAAACAAAAAGGAATATACATAGATGTGGTTAGTACGAAAGGGGGTTCGCATCTACTAATGTTTATACACCTAAAAAATTACTTTAATCATAGTTAAATCAATTTGCAGAGAGTAATAAATATATCTATTAACATTTGTGGTTACGGAAGTGTTAAAAAGTATACGATTATTTGAGCTATATTTTAAGTTTTTTAAAAAAATATCAGTGTTTGATTGATTCTTGAATATTAAAGTAAATTGATTTTATTCTAGAGTTTCTTTCATTTTAAAATTTTCCGTTCTTCTTTCGTTGAAAAAAATTGTATTAGGCTAATTAAAGCTTCTTACTACTGTTCATTGTTATCGACATTTAAAAGTTATTCTTTCTTTCTATTTTGGGGATCACTAATGTATGATAGGATCAATCGTATGATAATATTATCGATGAGGTAATAATAACTCAAATATATATATATGTAGAATTGAACCAATCGATCAGAAAGTGTGCTTATTCTTTGAAAATATTATGAAAATTAAAACCGATTGTGGAAATAAGGTCCTTAAAAACTTGGCTAATGACCAGTTTAATGTTATAAGATATTGAGGATATTTAAGTTATGCGTTGATATTTTATAAATAATCCAGGTGTGTGAAAGTTAAAAAAAACTGAAAGAGTTTTTTATTTCGTGGGGTAAGTTTTAATGACGAATAATCCTTTCACATGATTAGAAGGAGACTTGAGAAATTGATCCAAAAATATAATTTAGCTAAACTCCTAATTAAGAAGTAACCAAATGATGAAAATGACACCAATCCTTTGTAAGTTATATACTGAGAAACACGAATGGAAACTATGAAAAGTGTCTGAAAAATCGCTACATGACAATTTGCCAAAAGTTTTCACTTTGACACAAAAGATGTGAAAAAAGAGTATTTATGCATTTCACATGTGATTTCAAAGTAGTTTTTTCGGGCAAAAATTTTCAAATGTTGTATAATCTGATTGTTTTTTTGGGAAATTCAATATCAGATTATTTTTTATCCTGTAGTAATGGAATTTTTTTGTCAAGTTTAAAATAAATGATTGTTGTAAAATTCCGATTATAAGTTATTTGAGATTTTTTTTTCTTCATATAGACTCGAGAAAGTAGTGACGGAGCTAGAACTTTTAATGTAAACATTCAAAATCTGAAAAAATATACACAGGAAATAGTGAAAGGGGGTTCAACATCTACTATATGTACCTAAAAATTACTTAAATCATATTCAAATCACAGTGCAGAGAGTAATAAATATATCTATTGACCACTGTGGTTCGGAGTTAAAAAGTATACGGTTATTTGAGTTATATTTTTCAGTTTAAAAAAAATATCATTGTTTTTATTGATTCTTGAATATCAAAATAATGATTTATTCTTACAAGTTTGTCATTTTTAATTTTCTGTTATTTTCTGAAAATTACTAATTGTATTAGGCTTAATTAAAGCTTCTTTTCCGATTTGTGTGTTATCTACATTTTTTTCGTTATTCTTTCTTCTGTTTTGGAGATCACTAATGTTATGATATTGTGTCAACGCGTATAATAATATTATCAACGCTTATAATAATAACTTAAATATATGTATAGCTAGATATTGAACAATGGATCATTGTACTTATTACTTTTGAAAAATATTTTATGAAATATAAGACCATGAAATAAGATCATTACAAACTTTTCTAATGATCAGTTCAATGTAATAAAATTATTGAGGATATTAAGTTAATTGTTGGTGTACATAATGTAATTCGGGGGGTGTGAAATTGGCAAAAGTAAAGAGATTTATTTTTTTTTATTTTCGTGGGTGGTCATTTTTAATGACAACTAGTTCTTGTCAGTGATTTAAGAAGGGACTTGGAAATTGATCTTAAAATACATTTAAACTAGAGTCTAAAGAAGAAGTAACCAACTGAAAAATGCCCATTCCGTTTGTAGTTATCTAACTGAGAAACGGAATATAACTTTGATACTAATTTAAAAAAATCACTACAAACATGAAAATTTGCTGAAAATTTTTCACTTTTACACTACAAATGTCAAAATTTATTTATGCATTTCGATGTTGATTTCAATTCAATGTTTTTTTTGGGAAAATTTTAATGTAAATCTTTGTAACATCTATTGGGGTTTTTGTTTTGGGCAAATTTTTTATGAAATGTCATATTACCTAGATTATTTAACCTCCCTATATTAAGGACGTTTTTTAAATTTTTTAAATAACAAATAACGGTTTTAATAATATTTAAGATAATTGTTGATTTTTTTTTCTACATATAGACTTCCACGAGTAGTGCAGACCAAATTTTTAATAAACGGGTTTAAAATCTAAAAAAGTATACCATGATGTGAGCAAAGGGGATTCAAATCTAACTATATATACCAATACCTAAAAAAAAAATTACTTTAATAAAAATCCATATTAAAAAAAAAAAAAACAAATAAAATCACACACTGGGCAGAGATAATACATCTATCTATTTAATCTTGTGTGTTTCGTAATTAAAAAGTCTAAAACATTGATTTGAGTTATATTTTTCAATTTTTTTTTTAAAAAATATTAGTGTTTTGATTGAATTCTTGAATATTAACATAAGTGATGATTTTTTATTTCCTTATGGAGTTTTTCTGTCATTTTTTAAATTTTTCGTTCTTTTTTAATGACAACTTACTAATTTTTCCACAAAAGAGTTAGTTCTATTTTGTATTAGGTTTAATCAAAAAGTGTCCCTTTTCTTCCTCATGTTGTTTGTCACAACGTTTTTTTAAGTTAAGGTCTTTTTCTCTTCATTTGGAGATCAATAATGTTTGTATTATTTCAATGGGTAGAATAATATTATCGACGCGTAATAATATAAACTTACATCAGTTTTATAGGTCGATATTGACACATTTGATCATTTTCTGGCTTATTTATTTGAAAATATTATGAAATAGTAAGCACGGGAAATAAGGTCATTATACTTTGCTAATGATCAGTTCAATTTATAAGCTTATTGAGTATTTAATTTAAGTGGTTGGTGCATACTATAATCTCAGGTGTGGTAGTGGGAAAAATTGAAGATATTTTTTATTTTTGTGGTTTTCAATCTACATGGCGACGAAAGCTCTCCTTAATCCACGGATTAATAATGGACTTGGACATTGATCCAAAATATACTTTACTAGAGTCGGACATAGAAGGTAACGGGTGACTGAAAATTTGCTTCCTGTCCCGTTGTAATTATATCGTACTTATAAAACAGAATGCATTTTGGACACATGTGTCTTAAAAATCACACATGAAATTTTTGAAAAAAATTCACTTTCACACACTACTGATGGTGAAAATAATTATTTATATTGCATTTCGATACGATATTGATTTTCAAAGTTTTGTTTTTTTTTTGGCAAAATATAAAATTGATATCATCTTATTTTTGGGGCCAATTTTTAAAGTCATATGAGTTATCAGATACGAATAGTGATGTTTATCAGAAACTGTAATTCTTTTAATCTTCTTTTTGTTTTGTTTCTATATGATTACTATTCTTGTAATTTATTTTATATTTTATACTAATTAATTCCTAATTTATTATTTAAAATTATTTAATGTTATATTTTTCATCAATAAACTCATCACTCTATTTATTTTCAGTTTTCAACCCATACCAATTTTTTCTTCGTTTTCAAAAAAAAAAAAAAAAAAAAAAAATTTTCCTGCGCCAAAGAACACCCAACTCATCACCCCCCATAAACAAAACCCGAGACCTCCACCACAACGGTGTTCCCTCTTCTTTTTTCTTACAAACTATTAGCCACCTCCCACCCCAAAACTTCGGTAGAACTAGATCCCACCCAAACTTCTAACTTCACATCAATTATCCACAAACACACCGAATGAGACCCCCTTTACCCCTTGTCCTTATCCCGTTTTTTTATTTTATTTTTTTTTTTTATTTATTTTTGCAAGGTGTTTCTAGAAAAAAAACTACTCTCTAGGCGAATCCTCGAAAGTCGTCTTAGAACGATTAATGACAACCTTCCCATAGTTCCGTACTTTCAGATCTGAACACCTAACAAACCAACCAAATGACAACTACCACTAGATCGACTATCGTTGTTGTGATGCTTTAGGTTGTGGAGGGTAAGGAGGGAAGGAGGGATTTTCATTTTTATATTATTGCTTTTTTTATTTACACTTTAATAATTTTAATTTTCCTGATTCCCCTTTTTTTTTTTTTTTGGTTTCTTTTTGCATTTCAATTTTTAGGAGTGAATAATTTACTACTTTAAGGTAATTTTAGAATGGTAATATAGATTGAACATGATAATTCAAGTGAGTCATAGAATTTTCTAGATAAATTCAAAAGAATCTATGCCTTATCTCAATCCAAGTGAGTATTAGAATTTTCTAGATAAATTCAAAGAGAATTTATGCCTTATCTCAATTAAATTATAATAAAGCGTGAGGAGGGAAAACCTCGTGACTTGAGTTGTGTGATTGCAATTTGCATGTGGTGGTCGTAGCGCTCAAGAGTTACTTATTTAGATCAAATCTGATTTGGCGATTACCAAATTTTATTAGATTTTGATGCGTTTTAGAATTTCATATGAATACTGTATCTGATATAAAATTTTGGTGTAATTTAATACTAGATATATTGTATCCACTACTCCCTAATCACTCAGTAATACAACATGTAATTCAAATTTTTTGAAAAATTTTTGGACATATTGGCCTCTGAAGCTCAGTTGTGGTTATGAACTGATATTATAGCTTAATTGCATGCTCTGAGTCTTCTTTGTCTAATTTTCTGGTGCGGACTCGTGAAAAAAAAGAATCATAGAAAAACCTTGTGGATTGTTCTTATTTATTTAAATTACAGAAATTCCTATGATTATTAATTTATTGTCTAAAGATATTTTTTTATGTAAAACAGTTGAAAAAAATTATTTTAGATGTCAAAAGAATATGGCATGGTACTTGTGTCTAAGTTCATTTAATTTAACTTTTTTTTGATCGTTTGATGATATTTATAATTACGTTATTTATTCTAACATATACTGTGATACTTAAATGTCCTAAATAGTCTTGTTGACCTTTTTTCTCTAAACCCCTGGTCTATTATTTATAACAACAAATACAAAATTAATTATGATGTCATTTCTTTACTTGCACTCTAAGTTAAACTTTAAAATGTTCACTTTTATTTCCATTATTTATTACATTGAAGGTAATTTTTATCATCCCATAGTTTACATTACACCGCATAAACCCTATACATGTTTTTTGTTTTTTTCTTTTGCTTGTATTTTGGGCAGTAGAAGATTATAGAAGCAACTTCAAGCTATGAGAATTTCGGGTTAAGGGGGCTGGGGGTAAATGTTCATGATAAAATATTTTTTCAGTAAGATTTCACAACAGTTTTAAGATATGTTCCTATACTTTAATTTTCCCTCTATTATTTTCTTTCTTCTGAAAAAATACTACGAAAATATCGATAAAATTGATAGGGTTAATTCAACAGGAACTAAACACGACCTGGCCAACCGACAAAGTAATCATCAAGAACAATAGAACAATCTATATGTAGAAGGGAGATAATTCAACTTCAAGCATACTCCATGTAGTTTTCGAACGGGTGAGAAAGATTGGACTTTTCTTTTTCTTTAATGTTCATGAAGAAGGTAGTGTGACCAACAAAAACTATATATTTAAAAAGTGTTTAAATATGGATGGTAAATTGAAGCCAATATGATTTCTCAAATTTTGGAGAAATAAATATTCTGTAAAGGAAAAACTTGACTAATAAGATGAATACTAATTGGTGTTGGTCATTTCCTAAAAGTGAATTTTGGATTTGTGACTAATACGTAAAAGATCGGATGTTAGATTTGGATTGTACAAGTATACTTGTGCATTATATAAACCCAGTTTGAAGAAAAGTGATATATAATATATTAGGGGATTCTAGAACTACTAACTAACGTTCTTAGAATGGAAAACTTCAGTCTTATTAAACAACTCCCATAGAAAAATCTTGATTTATCTAAGGTTGGTATATTACGAGTTAAATATTTGAGTAATATTTGAGTCAATGGGTCCTTATGGAAATATGATCAAAATCAAAAGTTGAAACCTCTCTTTGATTAAATAACATTTATAACAAAATTTTAAAATGATTATCAACAAATGAAAATTCTAAGTCAAAAAAAAAATACTTAGAAACCCTTTAAAAATGCAACCCGCCCCGCCAAGAAGACCCAAATTCTAAATCAACACATAAATACTACGGCATCTTTCGAGAAGAACAAAAATCACATAATTAAAGGAGGGATAGACATTATATTGACCATAAATTGTTAGATGTAGGCAAGAAAATAAAAATGATAACTCATAATACCTTAAAGCCAACCATTGATAGCAAAATCTTCCACATAAACAAAACCACTTCATATAGCAAGAAATGATTTTTTTTAGTCGAGCAATACATAAAATACTTTTCAAGTGAACCCTAACCCTACTAACACATTAATTTTTAAAACTTACGAGATAAGAACAAAATTACAAATAATCGAGTAGACCTAAGTAAAAAAGGCAGATTTGATAATATTTAGAGTATCTGAGTTCATGATAGTAATCTGATGACAAATACTTTGTTAAAGCTTATTGTTTGATCATAATGCGTTAGAGTCATTAACTTGTGCACAATTTTATTGAGTGGCTAAGCCATCATATTTGGGTTACTTTGATGCAGCATAACTTTGTGTATTTGAAATTGAACATGCTAAGAAGTTACTCTTTTGTGTGTTTTTGTACATCAAAAATTTAGACTTATTCTTTTGAACGTTCTTGAACATATAAATAATACTAATATGTGAAAATATTATTGGGTCCCTTTGTGAATATCTTCCTACATATACAAATGGTTTTTGTTGAAAACAAAGTGATGAAGTTTTTGACATTTTAATTTATAAATTTGTATGTTACATACAAAATTTGAAAACTTAATGAAAAGTTATCTCTCTATTATGAAATACTTTGAAATTGTAGGGGTGTTTTGTTAAGGTTGTATTACATATTAGTAAGAAAAGAAAAAAATAGAATCTAAGTTTGTTAATTGTATGTTAATAAATGTTGTGATAGTCAATTGTGATGTGATTGAATGTAACATTAGAGTGGGAAAACATATTAACGATTTTGTAAAGTTTATTATATTTCTCATGTTCTTGTTGAGATATTGCATCTTGATGCATTGTTTTGGAAAGAAATAATTGTTGATACATGAGAGGTGCCACAAGTATAGTATCAAATAAATTTAATATTTTGTTGTACTAGAACTCTAGAAGGGTACAATGATGCAATGTGAATCTCAAAATTCGATAGTAACGATGAGTTATTATTGATGACGGTGCCATAACATAAAAGGCAACTAATTAGTGTTGAAGTTTTCGTACCAAGGAGTTGATTAGTGATCATAGGCACCTCTTAGTGTGTATTTCAAATGGGAACAAAACTTAACATTTTTATCATAAAATTAGATATCTGTTTTACGACGTAATATAGATAAAGAACTGTTGTGAGATTCCAAGAATACGACAAGTTCTTGAGCTCTTATCGTCAAACCACCATAAAGAATAAAGATTGCAGCGGGGGTGGAAAATAATGTGATAGACTAAAGACCTTAACTTATAAAAAATTATTTTTTCCTAGAAGTTGTAAACTTCACTATTGTTTTTGTAAGTTTAACTTATTTACCTATCAAAATAAAAAGAAGATAATACAAATTTGTTCTTAAGGCTATAGCATATGTAGGTAATAGGTGTCCTTTTGTTAATGGGCACTTAGTTTGAGTGTTGTAAGGAGTATGTTCTTACTAACACCAAAAAATACTTCTATCCTGAACTTTAAGTGAGGTTGCAGATTGATGCAACAACTTTTAGGTTGTGCTTTCATAGAACATATTCGTGGTTGGTGGTATTGGAAAGTTGGAAATTCGGCTAGACATTTTTCCTTGCTCCAAAACACAACGGTTATTTTGTTTTAAGTGATATTTTTAGGTATATAGAAGAAAATGAGGTTGATACAGTCTCGCAAAAGATTAATCAAACTGAGGGTGTGTAGTTAGAGGTTCCGACCCCTGATCCAAGTTGGATAGCTTTTCTAAATCAATAAGTGTAGTTGTTCTTGGTTTCTCTTAAAATCTTTTACTATCTTCATATTGAATCCAAAACCTACTCATGTCCGTTGTCACTTCCTCGAACTCTCAATCAAGTTGGGGTCACTGGGATAGAAGGTTCAACATGTTGAGTCAATCCCAACGACTCTTGGAAGATGGGAGACAGTTGGTGATGAAAGATCGATGGTTGCTGGAAAACTGAAATCTCGTTTCAACGAGGATAAGAACCCAACAAATACAGAATCCGCTAATTCTGTTGCCCAAGAGGATTCTCCAAAGAAGTCATATGCATCAATCGTCACTTCAGAAAGAAGAAAGGGCCATCCAAATTCTAGGTACCCACAAATACTTCCAGAATGTCTCCTCCAAAGGCTGTAAAACAGCTGGTTGCTGCAGTAGCACAAACTGCAGCTCTTGAAGCATCAAATACTACAGCCCCTGGCGGAATTAATGAACCTGAAACTAATGATACGGAACATGAATGTATAATTTCTTTGAAACTAGCCTGAAATATACTCATTACTTCCATTATGTGATGGACACATCTATATGTGACAAAAAAATGAAATAGGCATGTTCTATTTAATTTTTGAGCAAATGAAGTAGCATAATAAGTAGATGTGGTTTGATCTAGATGTTGGGTTATTTGATTTACTAGCATTGTTATGCTTATTCTGCTTTAGACTTTCTTATTGTTTACGGTCCCAGTAAGAGTACATAATTATCTGATGTACTTCGATTTTAATTAAAATTTAAAATTTAAGTAAATTAGATGATTATGTGCTCTTGCAGGGACTTTCAGCAATGAGAAAGTCATGAAATATATGAACATCACATTGCAAGCAGAGTCACATAATACAACATCGAGATAAACGCAAAACACATCTACTTATTGTGCTCCTTTATTTGCTAAAAAAATTAAATACGAACATTCCTATGCCATTTTTTCTGACATATAGATGTGTCCATCACAAGATGGATGTAATGAGTTTATTTCAGACAGGCTTCAAGATATTATACCTTCATCTTCAGCATAATTAGCTTCAAGTACATCGATTCCACTAGGGATAGTAGGATTTGATGCTTCAGGAGCTGCAGTTTGTGCTACTGCAGCAACCGTCTGCTTTTACAGCCTTCAGAGGAGCCATTCTTGAAGTATTGGTGGGTGCATAGATTTTGGTTGGCCCTTTCTTTGTTTGTGAACTGACAATTGATGCATATGACTTCTTTGGAGCATCCTCCTGGGCAACAGAATTAGTTGATTAGTTGTTCTCTTTATATGTCTGAATTTGGTATACTACTTTAAGTTTTTCTAAGTTTATCTTTCGAATTAGAATTTCTATTTCTTGTTACATCTGAAAATTGTGTTAACGAGATCAGAGGATGACAAGCTTGTGCAAGTACGAACCTTATGGAAACTGAGTTAGAAAAAAAAGATAATTATAATTTAATTGATTTAAATAATTGATCTAAATAGAGTTCGCTATAGTTCTATAATTTTGAACTCAGACAAATGGATTGATGAGTGCTCTATGTTTCATGCTAGTTTTCTGAGCCCAGCTGAATTTTTCAAACATGGTGGTGGAGGTGACGTTGACGTTGAAAACCCTTTAAAGCATATAAACATAATTCTTGACTACTGAGATGTACTATATGCTTTAATATGGGTTTTTATGTGATCTTTCCTTTGTTTTTTTTGTACTGAAAATCACAAGGCTATTGCCCCAAAATGCATTAATTTTTGAATATCATTGTTGTTTATCTCTGTCTTATTTCCTAACGGCATTAGCTTTGATATCGGTATTATTGCTTTTCTTTTATTGTCTTAAACAGGGCATTTAGCTTTGATATCTTTGTTATTTGAATCTTTCGTTGTGGGGTTGTTAGGTCCTTTCATCAAAGATTTATAAGGTATGTTTTTGGTCATTCTACTTGTTTTCTGTGCTATTGCGGTGCTTAGTTGAGTCCTTAATAGAAGCAACTAACAGCTATTTAAAAAGGGTTTTCCTAAGTTATTTTTTCAACAGAAGATTTTCATTTTTTTATGCTACATTTTGAAAATAGGTATTGAAACACCTAATATTAGTTGTTTTGTTTATGTGCTAGGATTTGGTATCTACTGCTTTAAGTTTTTCTAATTTTATTTTTCGAGTTAGAATCTGTATTTCTTATTAGATATGATAATTATGTGTTAATGAGAGGATGGCAAGCCTGTGCAAGTCGGACCTTATGGAAAATGAGTTATTAAAAAAAATAATTATAATTTAACTTATATAATTGACTCAAATAGAATTTGTCATAGTTTTGTAATTTCGAGTTCATGACAACGGATTGATGAGTGCTCTATCTTTCATAAATAAAATGAAGGAATAAAATTTTATTTGTAGCGTTTTCTCCTATTTTTTGCGTGATGGTCTAAACAATTTATAGTTATCCCTGATTTTCTGTATATTTTGTTAGGAAATTCTTCTATCATAAATTCAAAGCAAGAATTTCACTATGTAACTAATATGGTTATGTATAATAAGTTTTTTTAAAAACAATTAATTTGCGCAATTTTGGGCCTGTAAACTAATTCATTAAATTCCGTAATCATTTTCCAAAACTTTTACTGTCTATCGACAGTAGAGAGGAGATGATACCGTGTGAAGTGATATACCAACCTATATCACTATTCGCCCATCTAAATATTTTAAAATATCATTAATAATCCTTTAAAAATCTCATAGACCAAGTGAATACTGATTAAATCAGGAAAATCTCAATTTTAAACTTATGCAATCGCCAGTACAGATCTATTAGCCAAGTCTAAGTTATAGCTTGAATTCTAAAACAAAAATTTATTAAAACCAACCATTTTTAAAAAGCTACACTTTTGATTTTTCTTATGTGTGTTAGGGTTTTTTGTTACTGCTTTATAATTCTAAGTAATCTATCAATTATATATAATACATATATTATTACTAGAGTTATATGGGTTGCTAATTTTTGATGGACCAAATATACGGATGACTTTTTCTATGTTTTGTGCCCCAAATGTATTTTGGGTTTA